>PYUH01004010.1:414960-467223 GCA_016808085.1 Suaeda aralocaspica
TTTTTTTTTTTTTTTTTTTTTTTGCAAGAGTTTAATAAGGAAAAAAAAAAAAAAACTAGAATAGATTGAAGGGATGGGATGGGACTGGATTAGGATGGATTAAAAGGATGAGATTGGGTTAAAATGGATTGAAGGGATTAGAATGAATTTGATAGATTAGGAATTGTGATCCCACGAAAAGAACACACCCTCAATCATCGGAAAAAATTAATTGGAGGAATGCCTCATAATTTCATTCATCATAATAAAAACAACGGCGAACAAGGGTAAATTTTTTTGTTCTTTTTTTTTTCATAATACAACAACATTTTATAGCCCTTTTTGCTCCTATAAGTAAAGTACCCTACATATTCTTTCCTATTCGATTAACACCAACGTCATTAAGAAGGCTCGATCTGATGTTCCAATCCTTACAGACGGTTAGCTAGTCCATGACCATAAAGGAACCTCGCATTTTCTTCGGTATAAACATGAGTCTCTTGTAGCAACCTATTCAAATCAAGTCACAAAACACATAAACGGAATTAATTAGTCTAATATTCCTCGTCATATCATTGTACATTTTTGTATCATTGGATAGGCAAAATGAATTGTCCTAGTCTAGATTTCTGTCAAGCGTGTTAGAAATTATACAGTCGTTTTATTTGACATCGATTTATTTATGCAATTTTAAGATGAAATAAGTACGGAGTAAATCATTTGATGATATGCAATTCAAGAAATTATACTTTCTATTCATTCATATAAACGAAATATTAATGAAAGGTTCAAAAACTTACGATTGAGATAGGGTTTTATTGAGCGTAGTTGAAGAAAGCATTGAAGCTCCGTTGAGGTAGAGCAACTCTCCATCAATCCGATCTTGGATCTTTTTATCAAGATCATCGGCACTAATTTGAATAGGATGATCCGAGGCCTAATTAATCGCAAAATTATGATTAGTTTATGCAAATCATAATTTGATAATTACCATGTTACTAAATGAACTAGCAAATAAGAATGTAGTTAACTAGTTCAGATGTTCAATTACCATAACCCATCCCCATGTATCAGCAAATGATGGCACATGAGCAGTGAATACTACTACATCTGCACAAAACAAAACAATCTTAAAATCCATAATATATTCCTATATATTTAGTATTTTTTTTCAATTGTATTGAAAATTCAAATAATTTTTGTTACTATCACCTTTTTAAAAAAAAATACTTTATAATACTAGTTATTATTTTTCATATAACTTCTTTATAGTTTTATAAATGTTACATACTACCCGTATGTACATGTAAAAGTTAATTAAGTATTGTATTCAGATATCCAAATTCCAAAATAGCAAAACTTACATTTGAAAACTTGTTTGATAGTGTTGTAAATGGAGGAGAAGACTTCCTTGTGGGTGTTAATACCTGCAGGGCCAGCCTATCCCAACAATGAAAAAGGAAATTAAATAAGTTAATTAGGCGCGAAATTTGTAAATTTGAAGTGGCTCAAAATGAAACATGTATCGAGCTCGAAATATTAACAAATGAATGTGTACTTATAAATGAAAATTTAACCAAAATTAATGCTTCATACTTCCATTTAACAAAGTTATATATATATATATATATATATATATATATATGCTTTTAAAAGTATATAAGTATTTGGTATAGAACAAATAAAGTAATTAATGGAACCTGAGTGATAAAAATGCCGTTATCCGAGAGCTTAGGTTTGAGGATATTTTGATAGAATGATTTGGTGTAGAGTTGGTAACAAGGACCTCCTTCAACTGGGTCAGCCAAATCCCCTATAATTATATCAAACTTTTCTTTTCTCCCATCCAATTCCGCCCTACACAGTCAATAATAACACGTCGTATTATAATTAAACATTCAATTTTAAGTAAAGTTATTGAACGTAAGCATGAATATTTGGTAGGACGTAATCAAGTAATTACACTTTTTTAAAATGGGGCATGCCTAGTATCTAACAGTGTGGTTAAAAAAATGTGTTTTTTTTATTGGAATCGCTAGTTAGCTAGGAACATACCTTGCATCATTGATCACAAGTTCAAGCTTTTCATTTTTGAATGCTTCTTGGTTGACAGTCAAGTGCTTGCGGCAGAAATCAACCACCTCCTGCATGAATTTAAATGGAAAAATTCCTTTAAGGGTTCATATTATTATTTTTTAAACTTAATTTTTTATTCTACCAAATAGTTTCAACAACGTATTTTTCATGAAATTACAATAGATCAATAGACTACCTCATCAAACACTAACGTGAAAGTAATTGATTGCAAGGAGGTGTCAAATTCCATAAACTACGACAGATCCTAGTTTTGATGAACTGGAGTATTTATAAATTTAAATTAATTAACTAATTTTTTTTATTTTTTATTATATTATTATAAATATATGATATAAAATTTTTTAACCTATTTAATAAATTTATAATGATAAGCTAAGCATCAAGGATTAACTTCACTCTAATACAACAAAAGCTAATTACCTGATCAATGTCACACATGACCACTTTCTCAATGGACTTGTGTCTAAGAGCTTCTCTAGCAGCAGAACCTTCACCACCTCCCATAATAAACATAGTTTTGGGGCTGTCATCATCATAAACCCACAATAATTTGTCATTAATTAACCATAACTAATCATACATAGTCATTATAGCTCAGGCCAATTATAGCGCGACACATGCAAATTAGCACTAATACACTTACTATTAGTAGTACCATGCATGAGAATATACATAATTATATATATATATATATATATATATATATATATATATATATATAGCAAAGATNNNNTATATATATATATATATATATATATTATATAGACAATATAGTAGTTAGTTGATTTAGTGCCCACAAGTTTATTTCATACATTGTTCAACTATATAGTACAAGTATATACTACATCATATAATGACTAATATGAGTATATATACTGAAGAATAATTTCACGCATGCATGTTATATATTGGTTATCCGGAGATATGCATATGAGACAGGGGACAAAATGCCATATTATTGCAATGTTTCAAAAGTTCATGTACACTAATCATCAACCTTATATGTAGTGGTTCTTGTCAAAAAAAAAAAAAGAAAAAAAAAACCTTATATGTAGTGGTTTCTACCAACTACACCTATATAGTAAATTTATCTAATTTTTCAATGGTTTTAAGTGGTAAACAAAAAGTGGTACTTGCTCTAGCTCCTTTTTAGGGGATATAAGCGTATAACATTACATGCATCTAATTGGTACACTTTAGGATTTGGGAAAATTCTAAATTTATAAATACATTGATAAAGAGTCGCATGTACGGGGCTATGGAAGAAATATAAGGGTCCTACTACTTTTGCTTGTTTATAAATTTTGTATTTGATTGATATATTTTGCTAAATTTATTAATGTGATAGATAAATTTAAAACCCTTCATTTTTATTTAACTTATTTTGGTTTAGATATTACCACATCTTAATCTATTTGTTAAAAGTAAAAACAAAATGAATAAAACATAATCGAAGAGAATAATTGAGTCCTAATGTCGAAAACCACTTTTGATTTGAGAAGATATACTCACTTTAGATGACAAAGGAGAGCAGGGTGAATTAAGCACTCATGGTATATAAACTCATCAGCCTCTGCACTTTGCATCTTTCCATCAAGTAGCAGCACCTATAAACCATTGAATAAAGCAATTCAATTTATATTCTGCTCCCCATCAACAAATTAAATAAAAATAAAAATAAAAATTATATTCTTCTACTCATTATTTATCTTAATATTGAGAAAAGTATATTTTGTAGATATTTCACATTGACTTTAATTATCTCATTTATATGTGATTAATTTTTTTCTTATGCACAAAATAATAATAAGTTAGCAATATTATGTTTTATGACCATTAAAAAGATAAAGTATACGATTAAAACAAACATAGGAAGTAAAAGTTTAATAAATTGTACAAACCTTCCCAAAATGTTTAGTATCTAGTAGAACAATGTCTTGGTATTCACTAGTCGTTTTTTGTAGCACGCTGATAGAAAAGAAAAACCCATTATTATTTTTCAGGTGAATGTAGCTAATCAACATATACATGAAAACAATAAATTTACAAATATTTATATTCTATGAAACGGCCACCAAAATTTTTATATGTTAAATATCTAATTATATTAATGATGGAGCTCACATAGTAATATTAATTCATTTTGCAATCATTATAGATAATAAAAAAAACGTTTTCATGATTTTTTTATATTTTTAAAAAATTATTTTTAATTATTATCTATTTTTACAACTATATTATGGAATTATTATGAACAAAAATATATAAAACAATGTTATTTGCTGTAATTTATAATTTGAAAAATAATATAATGTTTTTAAATGTCCCTATAATTACTTTGACTAAAATAGATAAAATATAATTATATATTTGATTGATAGAATTTTGGTGGTCGTTTCTTAAACGGTCCCCCAAGTATTCCCCCTATATTCTCTATATATTTTGTATATAATTTTGTCAGTAGTTATTACACATTATATATGCACTCATAGTATGCACACCAGTCAAAAGCATGCCTAGTTTAATTTCTAACTGGTTGATACAAATTTCGCATCTAACAGCGCGCCCAATATTATAAACATCAGACAATTTTAAAGGGTACTAATGGTTGCATGTATACAAATACTATACATACATAGACGTGCCTAGTAAAGAAATGATCTTGCATCAATGCAAGAACTTAGATGAAGAGAAAGCTAAACCTGTTCAAAGCAAAAGACCATTTGAGGTCATGATCAATTTCTTCCTCAAACCAAAACTCATTATCTTGATTGAAATAATTGGACTTATCAAAAATGGATGACAAAGCTTTTGAGGTTATAACTTCAATTGCCTCCGTACCCATTATCTTATTCTTTTTTTTTTTTTTTTTAAACTTGCTAGAGAGAGAAAGCAAAGAAGAATAGTTAGAGAGAGAAGCTAAGCAAATTTGGATCGAATAATTTGAAGTATTGTGAAATTGAAGAGATACAAAGTGGCAATTTATAGAGTAGATGGAAAAATCAAAAATATTTTGAGTAAGTAAGACACATAGGATAGATGAATAATCATGATGTCAACTGTCAACACACTAATTTTATATTTTATTTTTTGATGTAACACTACTATAGCTATTACCTTTTGACAATTGTTCAAATTAGTTTTCTTTTTCATATGTTAGAAACTTTATTCTCTTGATTTTTATAACGATACTTTCTTCTTCCATAATTTTTGTGGTATTTAAATTAGTTTTCTTTTTTCACAATTCCTCCGTTTTATTCCAAATCAATTTCGTTTCGTTTTTCCACGATTTCTCCATTTTTTTTGTGGTATTAAATTTCAAACACATAATCAACAATTGGATGACCAATCGACTAGTGTTTAAAAATCCATTGATTATGGAACATTATATTTGACTATTAAACGATAAATAATTCACAAAACCAAACAATTATTATTATTTCATAGATCCAGCTATATCTATTAATTACACACATAACATCATTGTTGTTCTTGGTACATAGAATAATAATTATATTTCACGAAATAATACGGACTATCAACTAAACCTTCCGTTTTATTTTATTATTTACGTTTTATTTATACACGTTTGCCAATGCAAATTTTATAACGATTATATCTTCAATTTTGTATGTGTAAAAATTATTTTAAAAAAATGATATTTTAATAGAATAAATCAAAACAAATCAAATTAGACCTCATATGAATAAGTTTTTATTTATATAAAACACAAACAACGGTCAAAACATATTTATGAATAGTACCCAAAGTCAAAACGTAAGGAAAAAATTAAAAATTAATGGATGGAGTATATTAATAGAACAATTATATTATTCAATTGACGTGCATTTTGTGTTGCCTAATCCATGTTGTTTTGTGTATTATACACTATCTATCTATGATCCATAGAACAACAATTACATTCTATACAACAATAGAAATATGATCCGTGTAACACCAATTATATTTCTTAGCATGTTGAAAATTTACTGCTTTTCTTCATGTACTCCGTATAAAAGAGGTTAATTTGAGCCTTTAAAAATATGCAAAATTCAATGTTGAAATAGGAAGAGGTTCAAATAAGAACCCTCTTTATATGAGAACCGTGAGAACTACATCAAAACTCCTTATTTTAATTATTTTTTTACTTTTCTAAGTGTTACTTTACATCTATTTTAATAGTAACAAGCTATAGACATTTATTTCAAATGTTTTAAGCTATCATATATAATTGACTTATAAGTAGTAATTATGACTACCTAAATAGTATACGATTTTCAAAAGGTTAAAAATTTAACTAAACCATGTTTAAATTGAAAACTGAGGGTATATCTAGTTATAATTCGTTGTTAATAAGTGATTGCAACTTTGAAATGTACGTAGCTAATAGAGTCGTTATTTAGTAGTTCTATATATATATATATATATATATATATAGAACAATATGTACATGATGCGTATATTTATATTTGTGATCCATAGAGCAAGAAATTATTCTATAAAATCATATACAAGTAGATGCAATCCATTGAAGAATGATTCTATTCTATAGAACAATATAAGTGATCCATACAACAATCCATATCTTAAATAAGAATAGGAGATTTAGGTTATGTTCTTTAGTACCGAATCTAATTAAACTGAACTCAATTTTTATTTTTATATAATCATTTAGTTTTTCTCTAGTAAACCAAAAAAAAAAAAAAAAAAAAAAAAAAAAAAATNAAAAAAAAAAAAAAAAAAAAAACAAGGGTGCGTGCCTTGTATTGAACTCAAAATATGCTCAACAGAACAGGGTCTTATAATGTTTTTCAAATTATTGTAGTAAGTAATTGGAATAATACATTTATATTTTAAGAAATTAAAGATATAATAATAATAATAATAATAATAATAATAATAATAATGATAATAATAATAATAATAAACGGTAAAATAATTAGGTAGCAGTTGCTGATAAAAATTAATGTGGGATAATATTCTAAAGAGGTATTAAAACACACAAATGAAAACAAAGGGGCAATTTTTTAAATTAAAAAGAAAAAATCATTTTAATATGATAATATGTATATAAGTTTATCTTGTTTTAGGATATAGTTAAAGCATCTCTATATTGATTTGACAGTTAAGTACTCGGTAAGTTCGCAATAAGTTAAAAGTTTCAACAGGAGACGGGTAGGATAGTGAAAATAGTTTAGGAAGGGTTTTTTTTTTTTTTTTTAAATGAGAAATTGACACTTGTAGTCATGATGAGGTGGATATATGTGGTAGTTGTTTTTGTTTTTGTTTTTGTTATTCATCACGTACTAACGGTGTGGTAACTTTCTTATATATACTCTAAAATTTAATATAGAAGCTAAGGTTATTGTAATGATGAATTGAGGTTATTAATTTGGATACAAGAAGAGTTACTCCAATGGGAAAATATATAGGGTTACTCACTTACTTTTGTAAAGGCCAAAATATAATGAGGTTATTGGATGGACTAATGAGGTTACCTTTTTGAGGTTATTTAATTTTTTATTTGTCAATTATATACTATAGTAGGTTAATTAGTGTTTTCTAAAATTTATCCAAAGGTTTTTAAAATTTCAACTAATTTTCTAAGTTATGCCTCTCATTTGTTAACACTTGTTTATATAACTCTTTAAATTCATATAGAAAAAAAAAATCTCTTATGATTTATGTCTAAGTGGTTTTGGATAATAAATAAACAATAAGAATTTCAATAGAAGAAATTTGAAATTAATGAAAAATCAAAGTGTAACAAATTTAAAGGAACGGAGGGTTTTTAAATGTGTAATAATCAAATAAGATCTCATATATAAGTATATATATTTTCTTTGAATATTGTGTTTATTATTTTAATTTATATTTTTTTGGCTAATCATCTAGTAGTCTTACCAAATAAGACCGACTTATATAAGTTTTTGTATTTTATAATAGATGGAATAATAGAATATATATGAATAATGAAAAAGGTTGTTTAGTAATAATGACATAAGATTCATGTGTTAATTAACTTCAAAGATCCGCCCTGCTTTTGAGGTCTTGTCCTTTCCCCATTCTAAAAATTGGTAGAAAAATTACTGCGTAACTCGGATAAGATCATAAATTAATAGATCATTTGGTTTACTGACCAAGAGGATTTAATTAATGGTGTTTAGATTTGCTTCCATGATCTTCAAGGATTTTGTGTACTTTCTAATTTAATTAATTAAGATAGGTGTGGCATAGAATAATACATATAAATATGCATGGATTATTAACATATATTGTATGACAATTTATTTAGATGTTTTCTTACTTGTTTGAGTAGAAAAAATGAAAATATGAATCTAGTATTTTATTAGGGGAATGATCTCAAAACTTGCTATACAACTAATCTTTAGCACAAACAAGAATTAACTGATGTGATAAGTCGCAGTTTTATGTCGTTTAAGAGAGGTCTCGAACTTGAATCTCATTGAACGCAAAAACAATTCTTGTTGGGAGATTCCCGACCCACCATAACCTTTAGTGAAACGGGTCGCACACATGGTAGCTAGGTGAAGTCGTATCCGACAAACAATCTTTAGCACATAGGTACAGTCTTACTTCAAGAGTCTTGATAATAAGCTTTTAGCATATGTACTAAGCTTGACCTCACTAGTACCATGACTAAAGCCATTATTTTAGAGGTAATCAATCTTTTGCTTGACCTACCTAGCTAGTCCTTATATCAACGTACGATCTCTTGCTACAACATGATTATTAATGTAATCGTGAAGAGGGTTAAATGTAGGTGGATTATTCGCTTGAACTAAATAGAAAATTACAGAGTGCCTTACAAGTATGGTAACAATTAGTCTATAGAAGAGCCACAAAGAATACATACACAATCTTATCAAAATGTGCAAGAATGGACACAATTATTTAAAAAAACAAATGATGGGGAGTTGGTACGTTTAATTTATTTGATGGATCATCATGCATGCGAGGGAGGAAGCCATGATCAATTGTTGCTAAGAATCCATAATTTTGTTGTAGTGATTTATAATTTTAGTTATAATAATAAATAATGATAATAATAATAATAATAATAATAATAATAATTAGTAAGTAGTAGTACATATATATATATATCCAATTTTACATGTTAATAACTAATTGGTACGTAGAACAAAGGGATGAGTAAAAATGAGAAGATGTTGGTGGAATTGAATATAATGTGTGCAATAAAGCAATAATAACCACTCAAGAATGCATGCGCATGGGAAATTATAAATTATAAATTAATTATAAATTAAGAGAAAATGGTGTGGTGGCCAAATGTCATCTTGTCATCGCGTCAGCTCAGTGTCACTCTTTCTCACTATTGCATATATTTGGCTTTTTATTTGATCAACCTTCTTAATTTATTTTACTACTTCCGTTATGCATTATTTGCAATGATTTGACATAAAGTAGAGAGGAATAATATCTAATCGTTGTAAATAACGTATAACGAAGGTACGTAGTAAGTAATTGTTTGAAGATCTATTTCGAAATTGGAAGAGGTAGGGTTAGATTGATTGTAGTAGGGTCATGCGTCTTGCAACTGTAGACACTAAACATTGATTGAAAATGCCATGATGATATAGAGGCTTGTCGGACAAATAATTAGATTCGACGGCTATGTAGGTTGCATGGAAATGGGTATGGACATATTGTAATTAGTAGATTATGCATGGTTATAGGTGTGTATAGAAAGTGTTAGAATGAGCGGAATGCATATGTTCGTTATAAATTTTTTACATTTTGGCATATGATAGTTTTCATCTATGTCATTTTTTTAATTTTTGTTTTGATAATGAGTTATAACTTTTTTGAGGAATATTAATAGAGCAAATATTCACTTATGTTTTTGAAATTTCTAATTTTAGTAAATATTAAAGAAATTGAAAAGTTACTGATCGATGTGAAAAGGTTTAAAATTTTATTTTAGACAACACAATAATCACAAGAGTGAAGTATGAAGATGCTCCATTGCAAAGTCTAAATAATGACACTAATTGCCTTTATAACATGTTTATTAGTTTGCATCTAAAACAAAAGGTTTTATCCATTAAATCCCTCACATTTGTAACAAACTAACAATAACCATAAATCAGTCTATAGATGAAATATATGGTTACATTACTAGCTTCAAGTTAAGTAAGTCTTGATGCTTTTGAATCCTCACATACTATTTCTAAGCAAGTAAGAAAAGAAGAAATTATTGATAGCGAAACAGCTTAAGGGCTATGTGATGGGCAACTCAAGCTAGGTCTACAAAGTGATTCATGAAGAAGCTTCTTTAATTAGCTATGTTTACGTTTTTAAGTTTCGAAATTCAATTCAATTCAATTAAATGACAGTTAATGAAATTAGCTCAAAAGCTAAAAACTAAGACCTAAGAATTATGTTTAAACTCGAAAACGCCCTTTCTAATTGCTTGAGGCCAATGTGTCAAAAATAAAAATTACTCGTTTGAGGCCAGGATCTTATAGATATGAAGTATAGATGCATCATAGACCTCTAACTCAGCCAATAATATAGTCTATCCTTGTTTCATCATAAAGCAAAAACGGAATTAAATCATTAACCCAAAAGTCCCCAAACAAAGCATGCATGTCAATTAATCTTCTACATTGATATAGACAAATCACTATTATTAAACAACTATTGAGCTTTACACTATTAAGCTCTATATATTAAGCTATTATTGGACGATCTTTGGTCGTCTTTTGAACCTTGTTACTAATGTGGTTGACTTGTGAGTTTGATAATTGGTTGTTAATGGAAGAGGAAGATGGTGGAACCATCACAAAATGGAATGTTGTCCATGAGCGTGGGGTGATACCACTTCATTTTGTGGGAAGCCCACTTTCAACACTCTATCATTTTTAACTCCACTCTCTATATATCATGCACTTCTATGCGTGCTATGTATCTGTATGTTACCAATACAAATTACTTACATGTGTTCCCTTTTTTATGCCCAAATTTTGGTTTTTCAATTCCCATGCCACCAAGATTTTACCTTTTGATCTTTTACCTATTATTAGGTATAATTTACTGAGTAAGGTTTTAAAATTTAATATAGGTATAAAGTGCACTAGAATCATTGGATCAATAAATCACTATCTACGCAATCTATATTTGTTGTGTCGATGAGAATCATTGGATCAATAAATCACTATTTACCCCGCCACAAATTAGTTGCAACAATTCATTATTTTATATCTCACAATTAATTATTTTTGTTGCAACCAATTTGTAACGGGGTAGTATTACAAGTGTGGCTTATATGTAGTACATACAATTAATACAAAAATACAAATAGACAAATAATATCGTGTATGTATATGTTAACAAAATATTTAAAATAAAAAAAAAAAGTTAATAGAGGCATCCATCTTATGTACAATCCTGCTAGTACTTTACTTCATATCTAACCATCAAGGCTCTGTTCTCTTCACGTGATTACAATCCCGATCCATTCCATTCCATTCTCGGGTCATCCATTCCAATCCATTCTAATCCATTCTAATCCCGGCAATCCATTCTAATCCCGACAATATATTCTTGAAAATTTAAATCTTAATTAAAATTATATTTTTAATTAAACTCTTGAAAATTTAAATCTTGACGACACAATAATGTTTATAACAAATTTGCCTTTTTTTTTTTTACTACATTTTTGTTACATAATAATTTACTGTAGATATAATATCCTTACAAGTAGATAAAAAGTGCTTCAATTATCCTCGTATATTTCTTCCTACTCTATATCATCATCATCTTGGAACCTCATATTTCCAGCACACACATCTTGCCATATTTCATCTGCAATATTTGCACAAATGTCTCGCTTTAACATTGTTCGTGTCGGATTAGTGAAATCTAAATCAGCTACACGTTCAATATTTGCTGTACACTTTTTTAATTGAACTGAATTAAAATCAATTGATTGGAGTTAAACTGACTTGAATTGATTAGAGCCGAATTGAATCAAACTGAAATTAAGCTGAAATCAATAGGCAATTTTTTTTTATTTGGAAATAATAATAATAATAATAATAATTTCAATGTTAAAAAATAATTACCATTGTTACAAAATATTAATAACTAATGATAATAATAATCCCGGCAATCCATTCTAATCCATTCTAATCTCATCCATCCCATTTCATTCCAATCCAATCCATTTCATTCCATTCCAGCCAAATCCCGTGAAGAGAACAGAGCCCAAGTGTATAAAATTTTACGAGCAATATATGTCAAACAAATTTATTTTATAATTATTGATATTATAAAAATTAGCAAATAAATAGAAAAAATTCCTAGTATTTAACTATAAAATGCAAATTTTATATCTATATAAATATCAAAAAGATAGGTTGAGTCTTCACTCTTATTGAGTTGCAAAGGGCAGACAAAGTACGAGGATAATTAAATATTTTGTGGAGCAAAAATCAATTGTTTGGCTACAATATCACATTGTATAGTCCGTCAGTCCGTGACTATCTTGTCCACTCCTATAAATTTAAAAATGTCAATATCAATTTACCTTTCTTCCAATTTCTAAATGAGTCAACTGCCTCAAAACTCAAAAGCCTCAGCAAATGATCAACTCTTATGCCACCTTTAATTATTTTCTTTTTTCACATTTAGCACATCATTTACGCTTTCAGAATCTTCCACATTTTTCCCATAATAACAAAACACAATAGCTTTAAATATTTAATGTCTTCTGATTTTTAGGTGATTTTGAAATTGAATCTCACTATTGTCCTGTATTTTTAGTATAGTTGTCAATTTGCAATAAACTATCTTATATTCTTTTATATATAGCCATATCTAAGTCATGATCATATATTTTTTTGGGCAATAAACATTAAAAAAAAAAAAATAAATAAATACAAGCTACTATTTTTGTAGCTTCCTCAATTCTTTTGTATTCTGTTTTACAAACTTCGACTTAAATGTAATTGTGGAATACCTCCTTCACACTTCAATTCTTACAACTTACAAGTTCATTTTATAACATTAGTCTACATATATTATTATTATTTGGCAGGTTTGTATAGGCCGGTTAATTAATCTCATTTTAACTTGATGATAAATCTTCATATATTTTTGACACATCCAAAAAAAAAAGTATTAGCATTGTATGTAACACCCTAAACCCTAATTAGGATGAAGGTTTAATTTGTGACATTGGGGCAAAGATTTTAAAACTATTGATATGCCGTTTTTTTTTTTTTTTTTTTTGTTTTTCTTTGTCCCAAATTAAAGAATATAAAGAGAAAAAAAATAATACATAGGACCATTAAATTGTTAGCTTAAAAAATGAAAACCTGTTTTTTGAAATTCTACTTATAACGAATGCGTAGGCCGTTACGAAGAAACAATTGAAGTTGAAAGTGCTAGGGTTTATAGAGAAGGGGCAATCTATTGACAATTGATGATTGGTAACCGGTAACTGGGTGTGGGTGGCCTTAGGACTATGTCATGACTCATGACATCAGATTAAGGTGAATTTAATTAATCTGTTATTTCAAGGGCGCATGCTTTGCCAAATTTGAAGCATGTTTGTATTGACAAATAATTGTTAGCAAAATATATTATCTAATTTACCTAATTGGAACTTTTTCCCAAACTCTTTTTTCCTTTCTTTTAAAATCCTTCTAATGCGATAACAACAACGTTAAGATTTCTTAATTTTCAGTTTAGTTCAGTATTGAGTACGTTCCAAATAATTTTGATTCGATTAGTTGATATATCAATAATCATCATAGCCACTTTTTATCCTAAACTCTTGGAAACTTTTGGCTGCACATATGAAGTATAAATTTATAAGAATTTTTCATATGCATGAAAACTAAAAATATGTCAAAAGTTGTTTGTTTGGTTTAGAATATTCTATTCTCATAGTATTTTTAACTAATTTGTGAATAGAGGGATTGGAGGAAAATTCCTCCATCATTTTATAAAAATTATATTTTCATTTCCCAAATTATTGCCAACCAAAAATGAAAGCACACACATAAAATTTTAAGGAAATTAAATTAAGTTCCCATCAATTTTTATGTCAAACTTTGAAATTGTCCAGCCTAACAAAAGTTAATACTCGTACTGACAAGTGATTAATTAAATTAAAGTCTTGTTCTCGTCAATTTATTTTTGCTCTACTGAACTTATAATTTGCTGAACTGAACTTATTTATGCTGAACTGAGCTTATTTTTGCCAAAATCATTAACAATTTATTAAGGATTGAAACTGATTTTTGTTAAACTGAACTTATTTGTGTTGATTTGAATTTATTTTTCGCTGAACTGAACTTATTTTTGATGAAAATAAGTAAAAATAAGACGAGGAGAATATGACCTAAATTAAATTAGGCATTTTCATCCTAAAGACAAGAACAATGCGCTTAAAACGTTACATAGCTTAGTTAGTGGCATTTCATAATATCACGCGTGTTAAAGAGTTCATCACTAAGGATTAAGAAAGTTATCATATTTGCCTTTCTATTACTAATTGTCTTTTTAGCTTCTTTTGTTGGATATGTCATATGTGACGTAATTAATCAAAAGAAAAAAAAAAGAAAAGAGAAAATGGGGATAAGAATCTAAGACAAAAGAATAAAAAATTGACACTAAAAAATAAGCTAAAAGCTAAACCTAACGATGATAATTGCAAATTCTCATGCATAAGAATGACATAGCTCGCGTGCTACTTGCTCCACTAAGATTTATGTCATGCATGGTAGAGTAATCATACGTCTTCCATATTCCCATATTATTGTTTGATGTGAAAAAAGAATATGTTGTAGTATTGTTTTTCCTTAGTTTTGAATTTAAATTTTATATTATTTTTTGTTTGTTTGTTGATTAGTAATATACTTCGTATAAGCTAAGCAAGATAATGTTAGATGGAGGTATTCATTAGATTTTCGGCAAGAAATCTTTAAAATAAGTTACTCAAATGATAATGAGAACTTGAGAAGATACTCCGATCCAAGTTTTTTTATTATTATTCGATAATAAGAAAGCCATTCTATCCTGATTTGTTGCAAAAATGGACAACATACTTAATATGATAGCCTAGGGTTGGTGTTAGCTACAGTTGATAATTTCACTGTGAAAGATCTAACCACCAGAGTTAAATAATGATAGACTAACGAAATAGGTGACATATTGTAAAAAAGAATTAACCGACTAATAGATGCGATTTGATTGAGTAACTTATACTATTACACATACTACTTTCACTGGTCACGCTTTCAATAAATCCTCCCTAATTCATCCAAAGACAAAATGTGAAATAGTGTGAATATAAGGAACATACTAACATTCGACCGGTGATCTTATGTTGTACTCTGACTAATCAATGCAAATTATTCAATATAGTACGTACAATCGTACACAATAATACATATTTTTATCAGTCATGCATGCTTCCGATCCACACATTTTACCCAGTTGTCATCATTATTTGTGTTTAAATGAACAAACATTCTCATACAAAACGTTGCAGGATTAATCCATTCATGACTATAAATTATGTATTACGTAACTCTGTAACACAATAAATACAACAAAAAGGACTCCGTATTATTTATGAGCATTAAAAAATTGTTTGTTTCACCTGTTATGTTATCAAAGCAATTGTAAATACATAGTAGTACATCCAAATTTAAAGTTAAGAGATGAAAAAAGTAGATATTTAGAAGTTGCATGCTTTATGAGAAGATTTCCCACATCAATCATGAATAGCTAGGGGGAAGTAGGCAAGTAGGGACACAATATTTCATCCTGTTGATAAAATTGGTAAGATTGTGTTGGGTGCTGCTATAAATCTTTGGTCCTTTATACTTCATGATGCCTAAAAAGTGGGTTTTGTGTGCACATATTGCCCCCCTCTTTATCCAACACAACTGTTGATTGTTGTTGGAAAAGAAAAAAAGAAAAGAAATTAAGATGGTGGGTATGATTGTATGAATGAATGTGATAAGTAATAATACTAATAATTTATACAACGAAGTAAGATGTGGAACTTGATTAGATTCACTCACTTTCCCTAGAAAATTACATACATGATACATACATAAGCTTAAAAGGTATTTTCTTTTTGAGTTATCCAACCAAGTTCCTTGAATATGTTAACGGCCTCTACTTTTAGCTAAACAATGAGTGAAAGTGTGAAACTAGTTGGTGGATAATGGACATATGAGGCTAGGGATTAACTGGCATATGATAGAATTAATTACAATTATTATATTAACTAATAAGGCATGCTTTGAATATATAGAATGGATGTTTCCTTGACTTAGAATTAATTAAAACTGTAGATAAGGCATGAAAGCAATTAATCTACAATTATTTAGCAAAAGATGACAATGTATACTAGAGGCGAGAAAAGGTAAGTAGGAAATTGTTAGTGGAATTTTGGAACATTGATCATCTTTATCTTTATATTAAAATACCAAGAGCATCATGAGAAACTGACATGTGGCGCCTTCATGTGGATGCTTATGTGGTTCCTACGTCACTTCGTTTCCATGGTTATCTAGCTTTCCAGGTTGACATTATTTGAGCAAATGTTGCACTTCCACATTTATGTTATATGACTTTCTAGCTTGCCCCACTATTTAGTAATTAATTCTCCACCATTAAGTTTCTATCAAGCCACTAATCTATTACTTATTCATGATCTTTATTGGAAAATAAAAAATATATAAATATTAAGCAACTATGAGTATAGGAGAAAGCAACATGATGTTTCTACTCCCCTGTGTAATAAAATGAAATAAAAACTATAAACATCAACCTTCAATGACATCTCCAACATTCAATCTCCTATATTAATCTATTTCAATTCTAACTGATTTGACTTCTCTATTCATTTTTCTTCCCCTATATATTTTGTGACAATTGAACTCGGAGCAACAACCGGACCATAAAACTAGTTATGCATCATATTGGAATTCAAAATTAACGTAACACCCCTTTTTGAAACTGATAGAGTAATAGTTAAATTAAAGTAGCATTACCCTTTCTCAAAATCGCAAATGTTAGAGCGGTAAATGTATGTAGGAGAAAAATGCGTGTAAAAGAGATAATTATGATTTACGTTATTATTCAACAAAATAGGTAAAGAGTCGCCCTATTATGTTATATAACATGAGGGCTTCATTATGTAAGCACATATTACAAGGAAACAATGTATTGTATGTTGTTTGCGGCTAGGAAGCTACCAGGAAAGGTGAGCCCTGTCGTACACATAAAAATCATATCAGGTCTCCAAGGTAAAAACCTCTAGTTGATGGAACAATACAGGAAAAGGAAGTTAGCAAAGTGGATCCATAACTTCGGCAAAAGGATTGGCTCTGAGGGCTGGGCACGGGGGTCTTAGTCTTGAACTCGTCGGTTGCGTCCTAAGATGAAGATTCCCGAACCGCTAAAGTACCAAGGGAAGAGAGATGCTAGGAAGCTCGACCACTTCCTTTGGAGCGTCAAAAAGTACTTCGATGCAATGAGGGTGGACGATGATGCGTCTAAGATCAACACCGCCACAATGTAGTTGGGAGATGATGCCATCCTTCGGTGAAGAAGGCGCGAGTCGGACATTAGGAATGGAGTTTGCACCATCAACACATGGGACGAGTTCAAAGCCGACTTCAGGAAGAAATTCTATCCGGAGAATGCCGAAGAGTTGGCCACGAAGAAGCTTCGCGGGTTGAAACACACTAGTACTATACATGAGTACGTGAAGCAATTCTCAACCCTTATGTTGGAGGTGACACAGCTGCCCGAGAAGGCACAACTTATCTACTTCATGGATGGTCTTCAACGATGGGCCGAGCAGGAGTTGAAGAGGCATAACGTGCAAACATTAGCCGAGGCCATCACAGCAGCCGAGTCCTTAATTGAATTCAAGAACGATTGAAAGAAGAACAAGAACGGTAAGAATGGCGGTGACAAGGAGAAAGGTTGGGTAGAGGAGCCCACCGAATCGACCAAGCGAGGCAATGGGGGCAGCAAGTCTGAGAAGAGCTACAAAGAAAAGGAGGAGTCCAAGTCAACTTTGAAGACCAACCAACGCGGATGCTTCTTGTGTGGAGGGCCACATTGGGCAAGGGAATGTCCAACAAAGCAAAGGTTGAGTTCCCTTATTGCAAACTTGGAGGAGGAGTCGCCTCAAGAGGAGATGAGGTGTGGGGCGATGCACATGGAGGAGAAAGCCACGCTAGCCAACATGAGACTCCTCAATGCTTCAAGTGTCGTGGATGAAGAGCCAACAGGACAGACAACCACGACAAATCAAGGGACAAGCGTCAAGCAAGGGGACTTGATGGTTTTTCATGGGGAGGTGAATGGCGTTGGGACCAGGTTGCTTGTGGACACGGGGGCGTCACACAACTTCTTGGCATTAAGGGAAGCCAAGTACCTGGGCGTCAAGTTCACCAGTGTTGATGGTGAGTGGAAGGCCATGAACAATGAATCCGCACCAGTGTATGGTCGGGCATGGGGTGTCCGGATCCGCGTGGGGAAGTGGACGGGCAAAGTTGATTTTTTGGTCGTTGACATGGAGTCAGAGACCGTTCCTAGACAAAATGAGGCCAGTGGTGTTTGGTGATGGCACTATGACTATCACACACAACGGGGTTCAGCATGTGTTGAGGGTCGCTAGGACAAAGGAGGATTGGCCAAAGATCTCATCAATGCATGCTACATGGGCGCTAAGGCCTCAGCGCCAACTAGGTGCTCAAGGTGGGCAAGGCATGGGCAAGCAAAGGGTAAGACACCATGACATGGTCCATGGGAGGACCAAGGGCATTGCTTATGTCCAAGGGACGGAGCATGGAGAGAAATTCGTGTGTAAGAAAGGGGCTTGCACAAATGTACGTGCTCAACGGGAACGAGTGCGCAAGGGCATGTGGAACAGACAAGGTGTCCAACCACATGAGGAGCGTGCCCGAAGTGGTGGGGCACAAGGGTGTTTGAGGTATGGGAGGATGACCTACACATGTGTTGGAGGTATCCAAGGAAGGGGCACAACAAGGGGCAAGGTTGTGGGCACACAGCCCATACACCAAAGGATTAGCGACAAGGGACGTTGCACAACGGAGCAAGCAACCAAGTCAAGGCATGGAGCACGTGGAACGAGACTCGGCCTTGACGAGGACGTCAAGGGTTTGGGTGGTGGAGCATGTCACGGACCGACTATTTGTCCCACCCATAGTCCTTATGCATAGGCATAAGGCCCCCTAGGGGGAGCTGCTCGTGGGCTGCCAAGTAGCACCCTTCCCCTATAGTAGGAAGTTTTAAGGATATATTAGTGCTGCAGGAAAATACTTGATGTGCAGATAAACTGTACTTTTTGGGTGGCAGTGCTATACTTCTCCAAATGGGCTCAAACTTGACATGGGGGCTGCCTACTGTATTAGAAAAGTGTGAAAGACTCTAGGACCTCGTTGAAATGTACAGAGTTATCTGGGGCGTTCCGAATGGTCCTGGAACATTATGGAGTAAGTTGCTAGGATATTCTGGAGTGGGTGAGTCTAGAGTGTTCTAGTACGATCTTGTTTTGTCATGGGAATTCTAGAGGGATATCTCTAGAGTTCTCTAGGGTGTATAGAGTGTTCTAGGAGGGATGTTCCTAGAATAGTCATGATGGTTCTTGTACATATTAGAATGTATCTAGGAGGTTCTTGTATGTACATACATGGTTGTATTCTCTAGAAGGGTTTAGAGAGTTAGAGTCTAGATCCCTCCATTTGAGGAGGTTAGGAATATTCTAGAATGGTTGATGTTGTAGGATGGATGCCTATAAATAGGCACCTTGAGGCATTTGTACATAACAACTTGTAGAGTACAATATCACCTTTTTAAGCAAGTGTAACATTTGTTAGTGAGCATCAATAGAGTTCAATTCCCTCTACCACTTGTGTGTTTCATTGTGTTACTTCAAATAACCATCTTCCACATAACTTAGAGAGGGTGAGTGTGTGGGGATAACTTGGGCACAAGGAGTGTGCTACTTGGGGCTTGAGTGCTAAGGGCTAACGGGATTTGTCCAACGCACTAACATATTCATCTGGGACGAATACTTGGGAGCTAGACACAAGGGACGTGTCTTGCTAAGTGAGATCATCAGCTCAAGGAGTGAGCTACGCGGGCACGAGGAGTGTGTCAAGGGGAAGCCTAACTTGTTCACGACGGACTGCTGAGCAAGTGGCGCACGAGGTTGACTAGCTTTGCGGGAGCCAAAGAGTCTGCACGTGACAACACGCTGGTTTCGGTTCCTGATTCGCTTGGTCGACTTTGAAGGGTTGTAACTCAAGTTCTAGGAATCGAAATAGGGCGTGTGATCTACCACTGCGAAGCTCTATGAATATATCATCCAATACAACTTGAATCGCATTGATCCAATGAATATATCTGGATATATGACCAAAATAGTGAGCATTGGTCAAGCTGAACTTTCACAATCATTAATGTTTCTACACTTATAGCTTAATTTTAACCTAATAAGTTAAGCCATGACCCAAATGGTTGCTAAATAGACGTCATATGTCGATAATCCTCAAGTGAAAAGTCCATAACCTTTAATTCTTTTTTTGCAACTATCCACTTCATTCAACCATGCTTTGAATGCTTTCAAATAGCTATAAAACCACCACAAAAACTAAGAAAACCACAAACAAAGCGTAGAGCACAAAATAGATAATTTATGCCTAAAATGCAACTATATGGACCTAATATGCTGAAAATATGCACCTAAACATGCCTAAAAACCTGTATATATATGACTCATCAGGGTTTCGGGATAGCGAAAAAGACTAGTGTTTCCTTGTTTCGAAATGTTTTTAAAAGAAGAATGATAACAAGTTTTTAGAGGCCAAAATTAATTGTGGGGAGTCATGTGGTGACCCATGAAACATGATTAAAAAATAGGGTGGAAAGAAGACAAAACCCGAGACAACCCCTCCAGAAGTCGAAAGCAAAGACTATCATTCACAATTTTGCGGAGGTTCGGAGTCCCGGGAAAAAAATTATATAATGCCCTTGTAGTAAAAATAGGAACCATGATCAACTAACCGGGGTTGAAAAGATCATAAGAAGGGTCCGAAAGAGCAAAAAAGGCTATTACTCCCTTTTTCCGAAATGTGTCTCCCTTTTTCCGAAATGTGTCTGAAGGAGGGATGATAACAAATTATAAGAGGCAGAAATCAATCGTGGGGAGTCTAGTGGTGACCCTAAACACGTGGTAAAAAATAGGGCAAAAATTAACAAGATGGGGGCACGGGATAGTCCTTCTTGAAGCTGAAAATGAAGGTTATAAGTCACTGTTTTTAAAGGTTTTGGGGTCCCAAAAAAATATGCCAATTTTTTTTACATAGTTCTCATAAGGTGAAATTAGGGCCTTAGACAACTTGTTGAGGTTCAAAAGGCCACAAGAAGGTCTCGTGGGAGCAAAAATGACTATTATGGTGGCTTTCTTTTGCAATAACTCTGGAAGAGGGTTGGTGACAAGTTTATAGAGGCCAAAACCAATTGTGGGGAGTCTTGTGGTTACCTAAAACACATAAGCAAAAAAGGAGAAAAATAAAAGCATCACTCGGGATAGCCTCTACGGTGGCTGAAAATGAAGGCTATAAGTCATTGTTTTCAGAAGTTCAAGGGTCCTCAAAAATAGTTAAAAATTTTACATGGTGCTCCTATGGTCAAAAGAAGGACTTAGGATACCTTTTTGGGGTTCAAACTTGCCATAAGGTCTCTAGATAGTAACAAATGAACGGTGTGCCCTTTTTAAAAATTCTAAAAAGAGTGAAAATAAGAAGTTTTTAGAGGCTAAAATCGAGCGTATGCCACCCAAAGTTTACCAGAAGTAAGTGGGCAAAATTCAGAGAGAAAACTATACGGAGCCACAGAAAATCCTCTGAAAGCCGAAAATGAAGGCTATAAGTGACGCTATCTGGGGGTTTTGGGGTTCCGAGAAAGTGTGGACATACAATTTTACATGTGGAACCTCGGATCAAGGGAAGGCCCCTTGATAGTAAAAAAAAAATGGCTAGAAAGCTAATACCACGATGACCGGAGACGAATAACTACCCTTTACGTATTTTGTTTCGGTGATGATATTCCTATTTGTCTTGTCCGTCACTACACAAGCACTTGATTTGGATAATATTATAGCAATGACCTAGTATGGTCTATTTGGGATAAATAATTGAGGAAAACAAAATAAAGTTTCTATGTAGGTATCATAAGAGCATGATTAATGATGAGGATTGTTATCCCCTTTCCATATTCTCTCTTCTTTTTCCTTGTTGACACGTCACATTTTCTTTCTTCGACATCACAATCACCATCTCCATCCTTTTCCTTATCTTTTTTCTCTCATTTTTCCAACATCAATAAGGAATCTTTCTCATTATCTTTTCCAATTACATATACCTTACCATATACATCCTCTCTCTCATTTTCTTTTTTTAAATATAAAAAGCCTAAAAATAATAATTTTGGTACATGGGCCAAGAAAGAGTTTACTCTCTATGGAGAGGATTCTACCATTTCCTTTCCTTAAAAGGATCCTCTAATATATATGAGCAACCATAACGATCCTTTTAGTCACCCAAAAAGGCACATGAAAGGATACAAATCCTTATTAATGTTGCTCTAAGGAGGGAGAGTAAATTTGTAAGCAGTGTAAATAAGACATTCTGTGGGTTGTGCGGGTATATATATTATATATATATAATTATATAACAATTTTTCTTCAAATGGAATAAAATGTTTAGGTTAGGAATATTATATTATTTAATGCTACCTCCGCTTTTCTAGTTGCAGTAAATGAATATTTTATCTCTCACATAATTACTTATTTGTTGCAACTTAAAAAACGGAAGAAGTATATATTAATTAATTGCAACAAAAAGAAAATATACTGGAAGAAAAGATAAAAATTGAACCTATATATATAACAAATGTGTCACAATAAGTTAATAATAAAATAACAGTACAATAATATTAAAATAATAAATACATTAAACAAATCAGTTACTGCGGCAAAGATATAACATGATTTACAATTCTATTAATTGACAGAGTTAAAAAAATCAAATTAAAATAGATATGTAACAGGGTTACATTTTATCTATCATCCTAGAAATATATTACATTAATTACCAACCTTTTCTTAATATAGTCATCTATAGGAAGACGGTGCTAGAAAGCACCCCTTGCCGGCTAATGGATGGGGCATGTCCATCCATTCTGCCCTGCACTATTTCCGACATTCCTATAGTCTCATCTTTTTTTTTTTTTTGAATAGAATATTGAATATTATAATGCAATAGTCCAATATATAAGGAGAATGTTGGAAATAGAGCAAGGTGATAACCCCAATTTGACATTAATTGAAGCATGGTTGGTGGTGTCCAAGTAATAACAAATGGGGTTGTAATAAGTTTGATAACCCCTCTGCCTTGTGTCTGCCTTAACAAAAACCATGGTTCAAGCGACAAAAAAGTAGAGGGTTTATCAAATTGAAAAGTTTACGCCATTACTTTAGGAGAATTTGTGGAAAGTTGGTCAACAAGAGGCTGGTCAAAGTGGAGTCCAAACATCATATCCTTGAAGGTATATGGTAAGGTGAGAAGGGTATATATGTTTTCCCCTTTTAACTATTCATTGTCAGTTTATAAGTTGATTTCACGTCTAGATGTGCTTGTTGGGGTTATTTTAATCTTGGTTTTGTCTATACTATGCATTGAAAGCCGATAAGAGAACAATTTCAACAACATAGTGTGTTAAGCATATGTTTAGTGTTTGGTATGCATAGTTGGCGAGTTATGTGTTTGTGCATTAAACTTTTCAGTAGTCGATCGACCTCTTCATCATGTTTGTTCCAAATGTACGATTTATGTGTTTTATGAGTTTTTGTTTTCTCCCGTGTTATATTCCAAATTATTGTTGTTTTCGTTTTATAGGTGTGATTTCTTTTTATTTTTGGTAAAAACTTGAGAGATTTTATTAATTACCAAAACAAGTGCAAATACAACCTAGGGCCCTTAGAGGTTATAAATCCCCACTAATGCCACAACATCCAACTAAACAACAAAACAGAATTTAACCACTATATATCTATAGTTAGCCTTTAAGCCTTTGCAACATGTCCTTATCTCTTCTTTTTACAATGATGATTCTCCATACATTGAAGCCTCCAAACAACCTCATTTTTAACAATACTGCTGATATACTCTGTTGTTATTGCCTTCCCTAACCAAACAACAACATTTTGAGCTCTCCGGAATTGGTACACCAAACTAGCTAGGATGCAACACCCAAATTTCTTCTGTATCTTCCCTTTCCCCTTCATGTATTATAATTTCCAAACCAGCTCAATTTTTCTACATCTACCACCATCAATACCAAACCATTTGCTAATAAAAGGGCATTCAAGAACAAATCAACTGATGTTTAAAGAACAAATGAACAACCTCATTATAGGTTTGATTTCCACTAGACGTCCTTCAAAGGGTGTGAGATGGACAGTGAAGCTTGGTTTGTCGCCCACCAACAGTTCAAGAACAAGTGTAGCAGGATTGGAAGACAATTGCAAGATGATGTAAGGGAAGGTGAGAATCAATCTCAAGATTTCCTCTTGAAATCGGGAAATAAGCTCTAACTGATTGAGTTATCCCTTACTCTAAATAATGTATTGTATGTAGTATAATAATTGCATAATTTTTAAGGTAATGATAAGTAAGTCGTATCACACTGAATATATGTGTTATCTTCAGCTAGATGTCCTCACTTGCAATCCAATTAACAACTCGATTTCCTTCACAATAGATGTGATCAATATAAACATAATGTGAAATGTTGTGAAGACAGAGCTTATTTTATGGGTCAAACTATGAATTTTCCAGGGTGGTTTGAAGAGGCTTTCAATAGAATTAATAATAACTAGATTGTCGCTTTCGATTTGAAGCTAGATGAGTAAATCCCAATCACTCCATAGACAATACCATTTCGAAGTGCATTGATTTCAGCTAAAGTTTTCATACTGAAATTATAAATACAAGTAACAAGACAAGTGCCATCAAAATCATGGATAGTGAACTGCTGATGTTAACGTTGTAGTGGGTGATTCGTCAAAATTGAGTTTGACTAAAGTAGCTGACATATACTTTATGATTTTAGGTTCGATTCTTTTGTATATTCTTCTATCTATATATTCTTCACCTTCTTCTCACTTATTTAATCTTAGCTACTCAACATCACTCATATGCTCAAGTTTAGTCTTGTATCTCAAATCTATTTTGAAAACAACAAACTCAATCAATTTCCTTGAAAAAAAGGTAATAACTCAAACAAGAGAAACCTCAAAATATCCAAACAAAACAGAACTGATAATAGCAGTTAATCATTAATCGTGATCTAGTGTGTAAATGCTATATATTGTTGTAATTAACAAGACAATCATCTCGAGTCTCGATTATGATTATAATAACAATAACATTGTGTTACATTTTTCAAAAACTATAATCAACATTTTATTAGCATTTTCCACAATTATTTTTCCCAAAGATATTGATCACTTACTCATTTCTTGTTTATTTTGGGGTCGTTTGGTAAATGAATTTTCCGCCAACTGCTAGGTGTTATGGTTAAACAACCAATTTGTTGTTTGGTTATTGGGTTCTTCACTAGCTTTTTAGCCAATAGCTAATAGGAATAGCTTTTCGAATTTGGCTGTTGGCTTCATATAAATCAAATTACCATTTTCCCTACTTAATTTACACATTGTACCATTTTACCCTACTTAATTTATTAAATTACAAATTAGTCAAAAAAAAAAAATTTAATAAACCCCATCTCTCTAGAAGAGGAAAAACAAGCAACACGAAAGGGTAGAAATGTAAATTAACCAAGAAAATTAGGGTTTGCACCATTTACCCTTTACTATTTCTTCAATTTTATTTTTTATTTTTTGCAAGTGAGCTCTTCTTATTCTTCACTGCCGAATTACAACACATCTCTGCAAAACCCTAATTTCTTGAAGGAAAAAAAAATCGCAAAAATGGAGTCGAAAAACAGAACATTGACCCAAAAAGAAGAAGACATTCAAATGATGCTTGCTGCTGATGTTCATCTTGGTACCAAAAATTGTGACTTTCAGATGGAACGTTACACCCACAAACGCCGTTCTGATGGTATTACTCTTTCTATTAAATTTTTAATTTTTTTGATTTGTTTTTTGGTGAATTTAGCTTTATTTATTGTTTGAATGTTTGAAAGATTGGAACTTTTTATCTGGGGTGCATTTTAATTTGTTGGAAATTGAACTACATTGCTTTGCTTTGGATTTTGTGTTGGATTTTTATAAGGGTTACAATGAAGTGATTTTTGAGGTTTTTAGTGAAAAAATTGATGTGGGTTTTTGTTGTTTTGGTAAACAAATGAGTTATAATTAGAGCAATGAAATTCTGCAGTTATATACGAAGTACATTTGTTGAAGTTGAGGAATTTGAATGTGGTGATATTATGTGTTGTTATTGAGTTATGTTGATATAATGTTGATGTTATTAGAATTATAGGTTGTAGAAATGCTAGTATGAGAGTGTGCATATGCTTGGATTTTGGTTTTGAGCTAAGGTAGTTGAACATGTTAGTTTGTGTTTGACTTCTAGGAAGCTTTCATTACGGGTTACGGCCATGCTGCCATGCTGGTTTAGTCCTGTTCTGTAATGCAAGGGGTTCAATGTCGAATATGCCGGTTTAGAGTACTTATTATATGTCATGGTTATAATTTTGTATAGTAGCTTTTATTAGAGACTGTTTAATCTTGGTGTTTATGGTTCTTCAATGTCGTAAGATGATGTTCAAATGCATCAAAATACATAGTCTGTTGTGGACTTTGTTATACAGGCTACATACCATGGTGCTAAAGCAACTTTTTGTCAACTTCTCATTTGTTTAGCTGTTTAGATAGTGTGAGCAAGTGGCAGTCGGACTCGGAGATGATACATTTTCTTGAATATCCATTTGAAAATGACACTGGTAGTGTAGAGAAGAAAATTGAATGGTATTATTGTACTTCTGCATTGGTAAGGTAATATGGTTCCAGCTAAGTTTAAAAAGCGCGCGCCTAGGCACAAAGCGCACCAAGGCGCCAGAATTGGGGCTTCAGAATGCATAGGTGCATGGGGGCCTGAAAAGCGCACTAAGGCGTGCCTAGGCGCATGAGGCGCACAAAGTGCGCCTCTAGGGTTTTCTGGGTTTTTTTTTTCAATTTCAGGCGCAAGGTGCAAAGCTCACAGCCCTTGTGCGCTTTTGTGCGCCTCTCGCCTTTTAAAACTAAGGATTCCAGTGATTTTGTCAATTCCTTTTATTGAGCGGCTTTGTTGTTACTTATCCCATGGTTTAGAGTATGTAATATTATATGTTTGCTTTTGCACAAGTTTCTTGAATACTAAATATCTATGTATTACTGTTGCAACTATTATGAAATTGTTATTTTTCATTTACATATCTTTATGTCACCCTACACTTTATACTTAGCCTGACAGTGAGTACTGTGTACTTTCAGGTATTTTCATCATAAACTTGGGAAAGACTTGGGAAAAACTGCAAATGGCTGCTAGGGTTATCGTTGCTGTTGAGAACCCTCATGACATTATTGTTCAGTCAGCCAGACCATATGGCCAGAGAGCTGTGCTCAAGTTTGCTCAATACACTGGAGCCCAGGCTATTGCAGGAAGGCATACTCCTGGTACCTTCACTAACCAGCTTCAAACAAGTTTCTGTGAGCCTCGTCTGCTCATTTTGACCGATCCTCGAACTGATCATCAGGTAGCTGTCTCTTCTATTTGTATTTTTACCCCTTTTTTTGTGTACATTGATATATCATCTTTAACTTGTAATTGTGATTTTGTTTATTCTTCTGACATATCTATGCTGCATTGAACTTTCTGCAGCCTATTAAAGAAGGTTCCCTTGGAAATATCCCTACCATTGCTTTCTGTGATACTGATTCACCAATGCGTTATGTTGACATTGCCATCCCTGCTAACAACAAAGGAAAACACAGCGTAGGATGTTTGTATTGGCTCCTTGCTAAAATGGTTCTCCAAATGCGTGGAACCATTCAAGCTGGAAAGAGATGGGAGATTATGGTGAGTTCTCTTGCATCTAAAGCTTGGGTAGTTCTTATCCTGCATTCTTAAATAACTTGCTCAGTAGAAGGAAACAAATAATCGTTTGGTGAGTCATCTTTTTGTAATCCCTGTGTTAGCTGGACTGCAATGATTGTGTATAGAATGGAGCTGATGCGTTATATGTGACTTTATTATATTATTACTATATGCTATTTCAATTTGTGAATCTAGAAAAGGGAAGAAAAAAAACTTTTGGAGTCTTTGGGGTAGCTGACTGTGATTGAACACCGGAACAAAACCCCTGTCGTGTTGATTCAATGTCTTCTTTTGTCTAGGTGGACTTGTTCTTTTACAGAGAACCAGAAGAGCAGAAAAATCCAGAAGAGGAAGAAGCTGTTATTGTTGCTGATTATGGTGATTTTGGTGGTGTTCCTCCCCTTACTGGAGACCAATGGGCTTCTGCTCCATTACCACAGGGGATCGCTTCAGCTGCTCCAGTTCCCCCAATCGCTGATGCTGAGTGGACTACTACTGCTGCAGGTAAATTCTTATTGCGTAGGTTAATTCTGCAAATTACAGAATTGCAGGGAACTATGCGCTTTGTTAGTCAATGCAACTTTTGATTGTTTGTTCTTTTCTAATTTAGTATGATTGTTTGTTCAATCATTGTTTTTCAGCTATCTTATATCTTGCCTACACTTGACTCTAAAGAACTAAGTAATTTGGAATTTGCTCGGGCGATGTTGTTAGACAGTAATTTAGATGCAAGTGTATGTGGAATCTCATTATGTTAGACATAAACTAGATTCCGGAGATAGAAATGACATGTCATAATAATTAATGTAGTTATAAAGTTTGGTTACAATTTCATTACACATTATGGAAATGCCAAAGGGTGGTAGTGTATCAGGAATGTCCGTGCTATAGCCTATATGTATAGTAATTTTGGTGTCAAAATATGCAGAATCCTGGGCAGTGTTTAAGCTCTATTGTTAAGGGTGAGGACTGAGAAATATGGATTTATTTTAACTGATTTGTACCTGAAGCTAATTGATATTTGTTCAATCTACAGTTCCGGTTGACGCTGCACCTGCTTCAATTTCTGATGGTTGGGAAGAGGTTGTTGCTCCACCACCTGCTGGATGGCAATGAACAATGGTCCAAAAGAGGAAATTTTGGTTCTCAAAAGATTGAAATTTTGGCATTCGATTATAGTTATATACTTTGATACAGTTTAAATTGTAGACATTTAAGCAACATAACTCCAGTGGTTGTAATTCATTCAGTCATTTTATTTTTCGTCAACGGATAATCTGTCATCTACATGAGTTTTAGCTAAGCAAGTTTATTCAATCTTGTGTCTTTCATGTTCACCTTTTCATTTGAGTTGTATAATCTAATGTTAGTTGTTTATGACATGATGCAAGAAAATTGTTGGAATGTTTATGCAATATGCTAAATTGAAGCTAATGTTGCCCAATAGCTGGTTAGCTCAAATGGCTTGTACGTAGTCAGTCATCTATCTAGGACTTTCTTGTGCCATTATGCATCAGATTGCTTTGCTTACAATTGTCTTAGGCCTTTTGTCTATTGAATCCATCAAAAACCGGTGTAGTTACAGCCATAGCAGAGATGGTGTATTGATAATAAATTGTAGCATTACTTTTGTTTTTTTTTTTTTTGAAAGGTAGCATTGCTTTTGTTTGATATAATGCCTAATTGAATTTTGTATATCTCACAAAAAAATAGTTAAACGTTGCCCATGGTATACAAGTAAAATAGAGATAGTAATATGAAATACAATTTTTTTGGAAGCACTGAAAAAGAAATGTGAGAAAATCAACATGAGCAAGGAGTATTTTATACGGAGTAATTTTATCAGCTTCAAATAAACACTCCTTAATTTAACAAGGTTAGTTATATTTTGAGTTACTAGATTTCTACTATTGATACTTTCAGCGTTCATCTACAGAATACAGATGTACAACTACTAGTTTGACATACTTGACAATGTGAGGGACAAACAAATTTTACTATGTAATGCAAACACTGTACAACAGATTAATCTTTTCTAACTTTGAAGATACAGTAGCACCTGAAAAAAGGTTGCTCCTTGATTCACATCTCCAGCAGCATAACTATTACTGGTTTTAGATCTTCTCTCGTTTATTTTGCAGCAGTTTGGAATGCCCTTCTGACCATAAGACAGTGATCTAGAAATCAGAGTAATATAAACAAACCAAACTCGAATGTGTCAATGGCGTTCGACAAAGAGGGCATTCAGGTTTTTCATTGCACCATTCCATGATGCAGTTCCTACAAAGAAAGCACACAATTAACCCAAAGATAATGAGACAATAACCCAATGTAATAGCAGTTCTGCAGGGTAAAAAGGACAATACCAACAAAATACATGGCCACAGGGAGTAGCAGTGGGATGCTCGCGATTACCAAGGCAAAGAGTGCATTTACTTGCTCCTTTACCCTGAGCAGACAAAAATAACGTAAGTAATGCAGTCTCTGGCCTCTCCGAGAGAACAAACCATGCAAGTCATAGTGAACAACATAAAAAAGGAAATCCCAAATTTACAATTCTGATTTCTTTAGGCATTGTGTGCAAATCCAAGATGAAAATTAAGCATTTCTATGGAAAAATTGTCTAGAAAAAACCATTTACCAATAAACCCAACACTGTCCATAATTAAAGCACTGGCCTAAGAGTATATGATAGACAAAAACCTTAACTGAATTCCAGTTCCAAATTTTACATATAAGTTCTTTACCATTCTTTGAAGGCAATAAGCGCACCATTATGAGTTTATGGCATATCTTTAAAATCAAATAGAACTTGGAATTCCTGCTGGTAGTGGCATAATTTCATGCATAACAGCGTAATCATTATAAATATGCTGTAAAGTATATAATTTAATGTCTGGCACACTTCATCACAAATCTGATAGGATAGCTAATGCAGTTAAACATGCACCAAATTGATGAAATTAACTTAAATAAGAAATTTACTTTATCAGAGTCTGCACCCATTACATCACCTTCCTCATCCAGAACAGGCAACCCTCCCCCTGCACAGAAATTACAAGAATGCATAGTCGTCACTTACAAACAAACGCAAGGACATATATTCTACCACTTGCATTATTATTACACTTAATTTGCTACTAAGAACCACATAACAATTCTGCAGCCTATGTTATCGTATGTTGGAGATAAACTAATTCTACTCTTGAGCACCCCATGTTAATCAAATACCAATCAATCAAAATACCAAACTAATTTATATAATACCTCAATAAATAAACAAAGTATAGAGGAAGTTTTGCATAATATGAAGAGAAGCTGAAGCACATTGTGAGTCTGCAATTGAGATATTCTCAACAAATGACAAGATAAATTTGCTTAAGATAATTGAAGAAACCTGTTGACTGATGATAGGTCCCTAAAGATGCCAGAGATGAACTTCCCAGGGAGGATAAGTTTGATCGGCGTATTCCTTCAGCAGCAATGACACATAACTGAATCAAAAGGAAAACTCCAAGAATTTGATATCTGCAGCACACCATGTGCAAACAAAGCTAAAGATCAGCAGCTTAGAAACTCAATCTGCTAGGTAGTTCTAAAAAACTACGTCCTACGTAAGCACATGCATACAGAAATTACATGTCCCTTATGGAGCTACACGACCAAATGAAAGAGAACGAAATCGATTTTATGTTTCTCTCACAAAAGACAAGCAGTCAAGCATCAAATTATCTATTACATGCAAGAACACTTTAGACAAAATCTTTCAGCAGCTAAACTCTCGTCCCAGCAACATAAAAATCGCTTTATTCATCCCTTTATAGATTTCAAACTGATATAGTAGTAAAGTTGGTTATAAATCCCAAAAATATTCAACCAACGACTCGACGGTACCTTGGTCTTTGGTTCATTGGTTTGCCAATAAACATGTAACGAATTCCAGATGCTCGTTTTGAAATATGATAATACAGACCTGCAGTTGAGAAGCAAGACAGAAATTAGTGTCTCTATTAACCGGCAGTAAAGAATATGCATAAAACTCATCTCCGATCATAACATCTTAAGATAAGAACCTTCAAAGTAGAAAAACATGAGATTTGTTCGAAGAAACAGCTGCAGAACGTCACGTACAACTGGGAGAACCTGAACACCAAACAGTAATCATGACATCAACGAAATATAAGCTTGTAAATTTCAAATAAGCACATCAATGTAGAGTGTTGCAAACAAAATCATCTTGCCAAGAGGTGGGGTGGCCTCCTAGTAAACACGTGAGAACAGTTGACTTGGTCCAAACTCAAAATTAACCCCAAAGAAGTGTACCTTAACCCCATTTCAACACAAACCCAGGCTACAAGAAATAACATAACAACAGCCAATATTTATAACCAATTGACCATTCTAACTTCGACATAAGGAAGTAGTTTCATACCGTGGGCCATCGCTGAATTATGTACAGCCGCAATCGTCTATATCGTTCTTTTAATCTAGAAACATATGAACTTGACATCTGTGATGCAGAGGATGATGTGGTTTCACTACTTAGTTGACTACCCATTTGAGCATTATCACCAAAATCATCAGGATGCGATTCCACAAGGAACATGCCACGGGAGGCAATTCTAGAGCTGCATAAAGCCAATTATTTGAGTTCTTAAGAAAACAATCTACAGAGTTAATGCAATAACTGTTCAACATAGATGAGTGTAAGGAAAGTGACAAAACCTCATTCTTTCAGCCATGTAAGGGACTGCTGTTTGATAAAGAATGAATAATGCACGCCTTGCTGGAGTAGGAGGAAGTCCATAAGAACCCGCAATCTGCAATACCAATCAAAAATTAGAAAAAGTACCAAAAGCATAACCTATTTTAGATTTTAAGTTATTATCTTTACTGTCCTATACCAACATTGTCAATCTAAACAACTACATCTCCATTGGTAAACCAAGGTGTGAAATATATTCAACTATACAAATCAACAATGACCAATTTTGACGAAGAAGGGATACAATTGCATGGCACACAAGATTATTCTTAAACTAAGGGACATCACTTAACAGGCTTAAAATGTTTACACTCACAATGCCAAATTACCAGACCAAACGATTTTTAGATTATCAACATTACCTGAACTATATCGCAGTATTCCTCTCCCAAGGTTTGCTGGCCTGAACCAGTGGTAAGTATGTAATAAAGCATCTGGCCTAGAAGTTTTGTCTGCATAAAGACAACAACTATGGGGTAATTCCAAATCATGGTGCATTCTTGTAAAAACAACATAAATCAAGCCAAAATAATAACCTATGTTCACATAACAATCATTTTGTCGATAGAAATTAGTTCATACTCCAGATCATTGGTATCATAATGTTTCTCTCAATTCTCAAACATTCATCAAAAACAGAACCCCCAAAAATCCAAAATGTAACCTTTCCTATCACAATTCCTATTACCTACTTCTCAAGTTGTATCATAATTAATGAATCAGCACGCTCCAATTTCTTTGTTACTTCAAAAATGTCACTTAAATTTGTTGGGAATTAGAGAGTGCTAACTACTTTGTGATTACCCACAAACAATCAACAAACAAGAGAAACAAGCAAGCAAACCAAGTATGAGGAAGAAATTGCAAGAGAGACAAGATTTACCGTGGGAAACCCGAGCACCGGGAGAAGAACCCACCAACAAGCACTATGGATTAATCAGTGAAGATGGAAGATGATTACAAGCATTCATTTATAGTAGAATGCTCCCTCAAACTCTCTATCACTCTAGAAAACCCTAGAAATGTGTTTGAGTAAGTTTTTGTGTCTAGCTTTATGCCAAAACCGGATACCTTGGGTATTTATACTAGGTAACATAAAGCATTAATCAACGTTTAGATTCACAATACGTATTCTGTTTTTCCAGGCAACACAGGCGTGTCAAAACCAACACGGGTGTGTTCCTCAAAACAGAACCAAACAGATGCAATAAACAGGTTCTGTAAACAGATCAACAGAGGCGTGTCATATTTGACACAGCCGTGTTCGTCAGACAGGATCAGCACAGACAGCCTTTTGTAAAACAGCCATAACTTCCTTGTTTGTCAGCATAATCAAGCTTATGAGCACTCGTTGGAAAGCTCTTGAACCAAGCTTTAACCTCCAACTTGAATCACCTCAATATCATGAGTAGTTTGAGAAAAATGCCCATTTGAAGTTGACCCTATCACTTCCACTTTGCTCAACACGAAGCAAATTGTCCTTCATGCTTCACTAATGCTTTAAACCATCTCTACTTAAAAACCCAACAAAATTAAGGGGAGAGCACATAAGCTACTCAATCAGATACTACAATAGTTCCCTCCTACGTAATGCTACTCCAATTGCTTTGCTACTTCCAAAGGATCCCTCAAATTAAGGGGAGAGCACATAAGCTACTTAAAGTAATATAATACTAAAATCATTCCCTCCTATGCAATGCGCGTTACAAATCTCCAATTGCTTTTCTACTTCACGAGGGTCACTCATATTAAGGGGAGAGCGCATACGCTACCTACTTAAACCAATCAAATACTACAATCATTTCCTCCTATGCAAAGCGCGCTCCAAACCACCAACTGCTTTCCTACTTGAAGAAGGTCAGTCAAATCAAGGGAATGGGCATTAGCTACTCTAGAGCACACAGATGCAACTTCCCAAATTTTCGATCACTAACTTAAACTTAAACTAGTCAAACACTAGAATCATTCCTTCATCATTACAAACTTAGCAAATTCAATTGTTTTTTATCACAATAAATCCTCACAAAACTAAATAAACATTAACAAAAGAGGAATAAGTACCTCACTATGGTAAGCTACAGCAACTCTAGCACCTGAAACCGTCAACTCAAAAATCAGAACTACAAACAAACAAACAAACAAACAAAATGAAAAATAAAAAGTTAGAAGCGTCAACCAAAGAGATGGCGAAAAGCGTCACGACAAGCGTCGGAAACAAAAGAAGCGTAGTTATCGTCTTTTTCGGCGGCTCTCATAATCTCCGGTGGCGCCGCTGCCGCGAACCCCCGCAGCTGCTGCCCTTCTTCATCTTCTTCTGCTTGTGTTCTACTACTATTACTGCTACTTGTTGACGCTTCCATTTGTGACTGTATTGAATCACCCATTTTTTTTTTTTTAGGGTTTTCGTTTCAAAAATTATAGAAAATTTGTGCAATTAATTGTTTGGTGATAATTGGAGATTTGGTGAATTGGAGATTGTAAATTGGGTTGTTTGTTTGATTTTAAAGGAAAAAAGAAAAAAAAAATAAAAATAAAAACCGCCGTTGCCGGGGATCGAACCCGGGTCACCCGCGTGACAGGCGGGAATACTTACCACTATACTACAACGACTTGATTACTTACTAGACTCAAATTTTAAAGTTAATAAAGTAAAGAAAATAGTTCTTGATATACAAACAATCCTAAATTGAATGGACGAAAATATTCAATTGAAGATAGAGGGGGATTACTGAATACTACTCATTATTGATTAATGAAACAAAGTCTTACTCTTTATACGAGCCTAAGAAAAACCAGATAGATAATTTTATTTTCGACGAAAATTTTGAAAAATAGAATGGTGACAATGTCATCAACAACATCATGTATGCCTCATGGAGAATTATTGCCTTCATTATTACTAAAGCCTACAAATGTTAATGTACCATTGTCTTACTTCAAGCTATATAGCAACCACGTCAATGATAGTATTCATGTTGCTCTTACTACTAGAAAGCAGGTTTGTTCAAGGTTTCTAGCACGGAGTTCTGAGGATGCACCATTGGAAACTACAACAACGACAACAGAAGAGTCGTGGGAGGGAGGGAAAGAAGAGAGTGCAGTAGAGCTGCCCACTGGACCTCCATCTCTTATCTCTACTCTTAATGTTGAGAAGATTCTTCGAGGCATTGGTATTGTTTCTTTTCTTCCTAACACATAAGATCTAACAAACTACTACGTATTTATTTATAATTTTAATACTTGTAGCGTTACTGATATTGTAATTTAAGTCTAAAGATGGATCAATGTAGTATCATGGTATGGCTCAAGAAACCTTGTTTTAGAGTGGTGCAGCAATAACAGATGTAGACCATTATGCACGACTAGGACTTCCAAGAGGGTGTAGTTATGATCAGGTAGATTGAATAAGCTATAGCTACAACCAATATATTATTTCAATTGCGAAATTAAAACACTTGAATTGATTCTTCACAAGCATTGCAATATACGTTAAGCTTCTCTTCTTCTCATCTTGCCTAGGTTGGGACTGCCTACCAGAATAAGGTCACGGAATTGACAAGCCAAGGGTTGGACGAGGAGGAACTAAACAAAGAGCTTGATCTTCTAAAGGTGACAATATTGATAATCAAATTTTAGCTTTTGCGCTGTTACATTCATATGATCAAATAACTAAAAGGAAAAATTCATAAAAATAATTTCAACTATGGGCGTTCACCTAATAAAAGACCGAACTTTGATTAATCCAAAAATGGACCCAACTTTCATGCTTATTTTCCAATTTTGGACCCTCCTGAATTTTAACCTGTAAAACCAAGTAAATCGTGTTAATTATCCGGTTTTTTTCTTAACATTTGGAGGTTTCGAGGTTGTGGCGGTGGTTTCGGGTGGTCCTGCTTAAGAAAAAACTGGATAATTAGCAAGATTTACTAGATTTTACAAGTTAAAATTTAAGAGGGTTCAAAGTTGGAAAATGGGTATGAAAGTTGGGTCTATTTTTGGATTAATCAAAGTTCGATCTTTTATTAGGTGAACGCCCATAGTTGGGATTATTTGTATGAATTTTTCCTAACTAAAATGTATTGGCAAGTATGCTAAAATTCACATTAATTTAAGCCCAATAGAAACATGCATTAAGTTGAGTTGATTAGTTGTGTGTTACCAAGATTGTGATATTTTTTTACTCTCGCAATTTATTATTTGCAATTATGTTGATATTTTATTTATTCATTTGCTCCGTATTTTTTTTAGACAGTTATACATAAAAGATCATTATTAATTCTTAAAACAAATTAAAAAAGATTAAGTAAACTTCATTTTAATGGTTTTAGAGGTCAAGTGATTACTAATCAAAGAGTTACCAACTCTTTTTTTGTTTCCTTTTCGTTGAGGGGTAAGTAAACCCAANGATTACTTACTAGACTCAAATTTTAAAGTTAATAAAGTAAAGAAAATAGTTCTTGATATACAAACAATCCTAAATTGAATGGACGAAAATATTCAATTGAAGATAGAGGGGGATTACTGAATACTACTCATTATTGATTAATGAAACAAAGTCTTACTCTTTATACGAGCCTAAGAAAAACCAGATAGATAATTTTATTTTCGACGAAAATTTTGAAAAATAGAATGGTGACAATGTCATCAACAACATCATGTATGCCTCATGGAGAATTATTGCCTTCATTATTACTAAAGCCTACAAATGTTAATGTACCATTGTCTTACTTCAAGCTATATAGCAACCACGTCAATGATAGTATTCATGTTGCTCTTACTACTAGAAAGCAGGTTTGTTCAAGGTTTCTAGCACGGAGTTCTGAGGATGCACCATTGGAAACTACAACAACGACAACAGAAGAGTCGTGGGAGGGAGGGAAAGAAGAGAGTGCAGTAGAGCTGCCCACTGGACCTCCATCTCTTATCTCTACTCTTAATGTTGAGAAGATTCTTCGAGGCATTGGTATTGTTTCTTTTCTTCCTAACACATAAGATCTAACAAACTACTACGTATTTATTTATAATTTTAATACTTGTAGCGTTACTGATATTGTAATTTAAGTCTAAAGATGGATCAATGTAGTATCATGGTATGGCTCAAGAAACCTTGTTTTAGAGTGGTGCAGCAATAACAGATGTAGACCATTATGCACGACTAGGACTTCCAAGAGGGTGTAGTTATGATCAGGTAGATTGAATAAGCTATAGCTACAACCAATATATTATTTCAATTGCGAAATTAAAACACTTGAATTGATTCTTCACAAGCATTGCAATATACGTTAAGCTTCTCTTCTTCTCATCTTGCCTAGGTTGGGACTGCCTACCAGAATAAGGTCACGGAATTGACAAGCCAAGGGTTGGACGAGGAGGAACTAAACAAAGAGCTTGATCTTCTAAAGGTGACAATATTGATAATCAAATTTTAGCTTTTGCGCTGTTACATTCATATGATCAAATAACTAAAAGGAAAAATTCATAAAAATAATTTCAACTATGGGCGTTCACCTAATAAAAGACCGAACTTTGATTAATCCAAAAATGGACCCAACTTTCATGCTTATTTTCCAATTTTGGACCCTCCTGAATTTTAACCTGTAAAACCAAGTAAATCGTGTTAATTATCCGGTTTTTTTCTTAACATTTGGAGGTTTCGAGGTTGTGGCGGTGGTTTCGGGTGGTCCTGCTTAAGAAAAAACTGGATAATTAGCAAGATTTACTAGATTTTACAAGTTAAAATTTAAGAGGGTTCAAAGTTGGAAAATGGGTATGAAAGTTGGGTCTATTTTTGGATTAATCAAAGTTCGATCTTTTATTAGGTGAACGCCCATAGTTGGGATTATTTGTATGAATTTTTCCTAACTAAAATGTATTGGCAAGTATGCTAAAATTCACATTAATTTAAGCCCAATAGAAACATGCATTAAGTTGAGTTGATTAGTTGTGTGTTACCAAGATTGTGATATTTTTTTACTCTCGCAATTTATTATTTGCAATTATGTTGATATTTTATTTATTCATTTGCTCCGTATTTTTTTTAGACAGTTATACATAAAAGATCATTATTAATTCTTAAAACAAATTAAAAAAGATTAAGTAAACTTCATTTTAATGGTTTTAGAGGTCAAGTGATTACTAATCAAAGAGTTACCAACTCTTTTTTTGTTTCCTTTTCGTTGAGGGGTAAGTAAACCCAAAAAAATATTACAAAAGTCATGTATCCTTGTTGACCATGAAAAATTGTTGTGGTATAAATCCGTGAAGACCGAAGAGTTATGCCTTTTATAAAATGTAGGAGTATAACAACATAATATAGTCACATAAGTATCGTATATGTTATTGGTTCTTTGTAAGTGCTGTAATCAGTTTTAACTGTTTTACAAGCATCGATTTTAAAATTTCCAAACATACATGAACCAAGTTCCTCAACAGTGTATAATACGTGACTCATGAGAACCTCTATAATATGTCCACTTCAATTTGGTCTTCTATGTTATGATGATAGTGGTAATTATTTAGTTAAGGGTGACATAAGAAATAAGTAATGATGAAACTCAACAATATGACAGGAATCTTACAATATATTGTCTTCTGAAGAGGAAAGGAGATTATATGATTGGAGCTTGGCTAGGAGCCAGGCACCGGAAAAATATCTGTGGCCGTTTGAGTCCGACATAACACAAACCCCGAAAGGAGGCACGCCACCTCAACAGGTAGATACTAATCTTTATTTACGTAAGATTCCATATGGTTTATTGTTAAATGTCATATGGCTATCTAAATATGCATCAATATTGTTTTGAAAATAATAAGAGAAGTAAAATAGAATTATTATTTTATTAATTATTGAGTCACAAGAGTTGTTTAGAATTTATTTATAATTGAGGATTTGTATTGGTCAAGGCTTAAGGCCCTGTTTGAATTTAACTTTAAAATATAGGTTAGTTTTAGTAACTAATAAGTCATAGTTGTAAGAGATGGTCAATTTGTTGAGAAATTTGGTAAAGTTGTTTTTTTTCTATGCCAAAAACTTAGGCTCCGTTTAGTAGAGCGTAAAACATTTCCTATGAAAAGTGTTTTTTTCTTTTTTCCAATTTTACATTGTTTGGTACACAAAGGAATGTAAAATCATTTTCCATGGGAGTAAATTTTTCCTTATAATGATGGGAAACCATTTTCATTCCAAAATAAAAGGAAAACAATTTTCCTCTCATCCCCTTATACACTCTTTTCTCACTACGTCCTTCCACCCCCTTCATTTTCCCTATTTTCATCACTTTTTTACATGCAACCAAACAATGGTAAATTGTTACTATGAAAATTGTTTTCCATGGAAAACAATTTTCAATAAAAATCATTTTACATTAAAAATGTTTTACACCTTATCAAACGGACCCTTAGGGCCTGTTTACTTCAGCTGAAAACCATATCTAGTAAATTCATTTAGTATATATTTTTTTTTTTAAAATGTGGAGATAACTGATGCTTATAATTACCAAATTTCTCAACAACTGACTATCTCTTATAAGCTTTTAATTTTTTTATAGCAGAATATAGTATCGATTTACTTCATTATCTTAAGTTAGCAGTCCCATAGATTATTACTGCGTATATTTTTTTGCTTCACCAAATGCTGTACTAAAACCAAGTAACTTGTTCCAGGAACCTGAAGACGTAGGACCAACAATAGCAGTGGGATACTTCATACTAGGCTGGTTTCTACTAGCTGCTGCTGTGTCAATTGTCCTTAACCTGCTGCCGTAGAGAACCATTATTGAATCCTATAAGATCACTTATTCCATTTTATTTTTATTAAAAAATCTTTGTATATAATATACTTGCATCTCTTAAATAAAAACTAAACGTACTGAATAAAACGCATTGTATAAACAGTATTAGCTCGTCCACGAGCTAGAGGTTCATTTGACGACAAGATTCTTAGTTATCATTATCCAATGGTTATTTCCTCCAATATCATTAAAATACTGTACAGCAGTTGAGCTAAGATACTCCGTACTATTCAATTCACCACATTTTGACAGATTGTTATAATCCCTGTGCAAAGGGAAATATAATAATATCGATATCATTTTACTTGACTAAACATTATTAATAGTACATACGGAGTAATTTTTATAGCTGTATTAACTAGAGATATGAAAAAAGTAATATTGCAATTAAAAAAGAGCAAAAGTATACTTAGACCAATCGCTAAAACAATTGTATTGTGAAGATAACAAGTTGAATTTTAAATTTTATAAAGTTTAACATCAGAGCATCTCTAATCATGACTCATAAGTGAGACCTAACTTTGAGTATCGAAACACAAATTTAGTTGTGTTTTCTAATCAACTGTGAAACGTTATATACTCCTTAGTCTAGCAACTAGTGTGATACTTTTCTTTGCTAATGCTACCTAGTTCACTAAAGCTTAGCTCTGATTGCATCCGAATTTGACCCAAGCTGCACATCTAACTTATGATGGGTAAGTCTTCCAACAAAAGTTTTTTGCACTTGTTGAGGCTCGAACCCGAGGCCTCCCTTAAACTGCAGCTTACTACTTGAGCAGTTGAGCCAACTCTTATTGGTAACTTGTGTGATACATAATTTCCCAAAAGTGAAGCTTTCTTAAGATAGCAATGATATATGCTAATATGGCCCACCATATCTAATTAAATATCTTTTATTAATTTTAATAAATTATGTTATTAATTAATAATTATAATAATTATTATAATAAAAGTTGAACAAATCTGTCAAATAAGATTTGAAGTTGAGTATCCAAACTTAGCAACTTATTTTTATTTACTTAATTTTAGATACCAACTTTTCGGTATTATTTGTAGAAACATTTTACAGCTTTATTAAAAAATTCAAAGACTAGGGGTGCAAATAAGATGCGATTGTAACTAGCTTTGACAACAATTTGAAACGGGGGATATCAAGTTAATATTTGTTAGAAACATATTATGTTTATATGGTGGCATTTTCGTAATTTTTGATATAATGTAAAGGTAGTATTTTTAGGAGTATATAACAAGTATTTAAAACTTGTGGAAGCAAAAGACGAAAATATCCCTAATATTTTTTTTAATTATGTTTCTAACAAATATTAACCAACAATTCCCCATTTGAATCTCATCAAGTCAATGGGCACTATTATGTTTCACTCATTTAAACTCACAAACAATTCATTTATAACTTGCGTATGATCCTAATATCTTATTTATGACACAATAAAAAATCATTCTTTTTTTTAATTTTGAAAATAGTATATGATGTAGAATTTGAAAAATTAAAAATTCATGCATCGATAGGGTATAGATGGAAGAAAAAATTGAGTAGTTGAAACTATAAAAAGAAATGCAACTTTGCTGATTAAATATAACATGGTTAATTTATGTTTTTTATCTTTTATTTTTGCATAACTTGTGTTTCAAAATTTAACTTGATTATAGCTTTATACACAAGCGAGCAAGCTTGAGCTACACTACAACATAACAAGCCAAGCTCAAACAAGGGCAAAGTAGCTCGACTTGAAGTCTTGAGCTTAATCATGCTTGGACAACCATACTCAAACACCAGCCCGTCTTATCAAGCTAAGTTCAAAACCACATGGTTGAAAAAAAAAAAACACGTAAACATTTGACCAAATACCTATAATTTTTCAGAAAACTAATCGCCCTTTAACTCTTTTCTCAAGCCTAAACTACCATTAATTAATTTATATGGCCTATGATTTATTTCTCCCATTTAAATTTCCCATTACACATATATGACGGGTCACCTAAACGCAAGCCAAATGCGAATCATATCATAAAACGGTCGTTTAGCGTGCCAAGCCAGACAGACCGATTAAACAAAAAGAGCCAAAAGCGAGTATTTAAGTGGGCATACAGCAATTAATCAAATCCTATTGTTACAAACATGATGTCAATAAGACCCTCTTAATAAACTTTGAGTATCAATATCTAAGATTACCCCTAAGTAATTATTACCGTTAATATAAAAATAAAAATAAATAAAACTAACTAGCGCCTCAAAGCGTTAGATAGTTATGCTAAAATTAAAAATAGTAATTGTAATTAAATATTACTCTCCTCATTCCTAGAAATTTGATGCGTATGGAAACTTAACACCATTCATAAGATGAGAGAAACTTTCAAAATACTTTTAATATATAAAACAGTCATAAAGGTCTTGTTTGATTTTTCTCAATGAGTACGTTATTAAAATTCAATTATTATAATTTCTATATATATAACAAAAGATATTTAAGTTCAAACAAGTGCATTGACATGTATGCAAGTCAAAACGTAACAAACAAATAGGAACGAAAGGAATACTTATATTAAACATTTAACAAGATCCATCTAATGAAATTGCATTCGATATATACTTATGTGTAAATCACAAACCTTGGTCAAAGTAAACACTGTAAAGAGCGAAAAACATAATTTGTGCATTAATATTAAAATTACTTGATATTAGATGAAGCGTGTATTGATATTAGCCTATTAGGTTATTTAGTTTATTATAGATGTAGGACCAAAAGAAAAACATAACGTGTATTTTTAATACTCCATCCATCTCATATAAGTACTATATACGAGTACTTCAAATCACTCTAACTTTATATGCATATAAAGAGAATATATAATCAGACTTTCTTTCACACAAACCTTCAACTAGTATACTTTTCAACTACTCCCTCCGTTTCTAAATATTTGATACGTTTGAAATCTTGACACTATTCATAAAATGAAAAAATCTTTTAAATTACTTTCAATATATAAAACATAATATAGTCATACGAAATACTCCATTCATCTCATATAAGTACTATATATGCGTACTTCAAATCACTCTAACTTTATATGCATATAAAGAGAATATATAATCAGACTTTCTTTCACAAAAACCTTCAACTAGTATACTTTTCAACTACTCCCTCCGTTTCTAAATGTTTGATACGTTTGGAGTCTTGACACTATTCATAAAATGAAAATTCCAATATATAGAACATAATATAATCATACGAGTTCTTGTTTGATTCGTCCCAATGCGTATGATATTAATATTCAGTTATTATAATTTATATATATACAACAAAAAATATTTAAAGTCAAACAAGTACATTGGCATATATGTAAGTCAAAACGTATCAAACAAAAAGGAACGGAGGGGTATATAACTTTATTATTAATTTTTCCATAATCATAGCTCATGATATAAACATTTGAAACGATAACTTAGGAGATGTGAAGAATTAAATGCAGCAATTAAAGAGTATCACATTATCATAACCTTTTCATATCCATAACTAAAGGCATTAAAAGTCAAAATTCAAATAGTAGGAAGAAAACTTGAATGTTACACTAAATAAAGAACGAAGGGCATACTTTTTTCACAGATGGAAAAGTTGCATAAAAAAAAGAGAAAAATTCATCCAAATAATTCCTACCAAATAATAAGAAAAAACCGAATAATTAACAAGATTTACTTAATTTTACAGGTTAAAATTTAAGAGTCCAAAATTGAAAAATGAGCATAAAAGTTGAGTTTATTTTTGGATTAATCAAAGTTTAATATTTTATTAGGTAAACGCCCATAGTTGGAATTATATTTATGAATTTTTTCAAAAAATAATCCATAAAAACTTTGAAAATGTTTTTACGCCCTAGTGCCCTACCAAATGAAGCTCATGTAAAAGTGGAAATTAATAAGAAAAAAAAAACAATACTTCAAATAATTTGAGTTTCGTGTTCAAATTTATATGACATTTTTTATTAGATATTATTTTCACTTGTAGTACAACTATTGAACAAATTAATCATTTGGTATGGGAATATTGCAGTAGTATATTACTTTGAAATATTCTCTTTCAAAATTCTAAAAAAAAGAAAAATTCCTGTCATTTTAACTCTCTTTTACCTATATAATTGAGATTGAGATTTTGCCTTTTCTTATGTACTAGGTGAGTAAATATTTCTCTTTTTGTTAACTAAAACTGTGTAACATATGAGAGCTAATTTATAAAAACACAATAAATAAATAAATAAATAAATAAATAAATAAATAAATAAATAAATAAATAAATAAATAAATAAATAAATAAATAAATAAATAAATAAGCTTTATGAAACACCTCAAAAATAAAACTTAAAACCAAAAAAACCGTGAAAATTAGAAATAAAACTGAAGAAACTTTATAGCTCCATTTGATTTGAATCTTTCCCGCAAAATCATTTTCCATTTTCATTTGATTAATTTGATGAAGGGTGGAAATAATTTTTCACAAGGGTGGAAAACTTATTAAAAAAGAAAATTCAATTTAGGAAAAATTGCCGGCAGAAACCTTTTAAAAATAATTTTTTGCCAATAGAAACCTTTTTTTTTAAAAAAAATTTGCGAGGAGAAACCTTAAACTATTTTTTTTTTTTGCAAGAAGAAACCTTGAGTCATTTTCTGGTATTGACCGGCGTTGACTCACTTCTTTCTCCTACTTGCACTCTCTTTTTTATCCTTTTTCTTCCCCACAATCTCTTCCGAGAGGATTTTGACCGACTTTAATAAGACAATTAAACTTCATTGTGATAGCATTCCATTTGTATTTTCTTCATTTGGGGTTAATTCGGGAAAGTAACCGAGTTAGTGATGAAAATGGTGTTTTGGATGATGTTAGAAGTCCTATTAATGGATTGAGGTTGAACCACCTAAAAAAGTGAAAAATAGGAGGTTGAATCTCTTTGTTTATAATTGGAGTAATAAATTAGAGGAAAAAAAAGAAAAAGGGAAGTGTAAATAGGAGAAAGAAGCAAGTTATAGTCAATGCCGGAAAACAACACTAAGGTTTCTTTTGGCAAAAAAAATTTAGTTTAAGGTTTCACTCGGCAAAAAATAAATAAATAAATAAAAGGTTTTTCCTGGCAAAAAAATATTTTTAAAAGGATGTTTCTGGCAATTTTTCCTTCAATTTACTTTTAAAAATAAGGCATGCCACATATTCCTCCCCATTCCTCGATCTTCTATTCTTCTCCTTGCATATTTCTCCCCCTTTTTCTTTCAACTTTCTTTTCCTTCATAAGTTTTATCTCCACCAATACAAACACAAGATTCCCATCAAAATGAACGGAGCCTAAAAAAAGGGTATATTTCCATCCAAATAAGTTTGAAGCAGCTACAGTAAAACATATTGGACTAGAAATTACTGGACGCATTTAGGCTCATTTAAACTCTGTTTTTTAAAAGCTTAAAAGTGTCTCGTGAAGAGAGTTTTGGGACCAAAGCTTTCGACCGACTTTATAATTTTCACTAATAAAAAACTCTAAAAGAAGTGGTTAGTAAAGGGCTTTAGAGAGGGTTTTTTTTGGTGTGTGTGTGTGGAGCTTTTTAAGAGTATTAGATAGAAAACAAACTTTTTTGCCCAAAGTGACAAATGTCCATATACATCATCTTACATAACTAATAAATACTACCGCCGTAACATATGTGTTGTAACAATTTGACATTTTTCCTACCTACTTAATGACAAATCGTTGTAGCTAATAAGGGTACGGAGGTAGTAAAAGGCTTTTAACGATCATGTACAAGTTACCCAAAATTATTTACATAAACAACTATTCAAATAAGTTGTCAAGCACTTTGAGCAAAAAAGTAATCCTCGAACTGTTATCACTAGACTCTCTTCACCAAACATGTGACACATACAATGATATTTAGAAAACAGCCAATAGTGTGTGCGAAATCAGTATGCTTGATGTTAGAAGAGAGACCTCAGCATTTGGGTTGATAAATGTTAAACACAAGTTGGGAAATTTGGATGTGGAAGAATAGAAAGGTAATAGAAAGGTAATAGAAAAGTAGGATCAGGATCACTACAAAAAAAGATGAGAAAAGTCCTCAATTCCCTTTGGGTGCACCAAAAATTCACCACTGTTCATAATTGCATACTAGAATACCCACACAGTTGAAAACCATTCAATAACAATAGGAACACAAGATGTACAATTCTTGCATATCAGGAAAGCAGAAATAGTGCCTGGTAATGTGCAGAAGGTAATAGAAGGTTTCAAGCAAGTCAAGAAGCATGAAGCTGGCAGGCTGAAAAAATCACATGGTTGGATCCAGTCTTGCTATAAATAGTTTTCAAGGAAACCTTCGACAAGAGGTTAACAACTTTGAGATATTTATACTTTTTAGCAGGATAAAAATTTACGTGGTAGTTGGAAAGTAATAGCGCTCATGAAACTCAGTATTTTTAAGTGCCATGAGCGACAAGGCTATTGAGTGGAGTCACAAGAACAGCACTAGCAGTGGTAATTGAACGTAATGTAGTCTTGTAAAACAAAAGAAAGATTCAAAACAAAGGCTATCTAGGCAGGATGAAGAGCACAGCTAGAGAGAACTACAGCTACAATATTATAACTGTGTGACGGTGTCCAAAGAAAATCCTAATTTGCAAAGGTTCTTTCAGGGGCTAAGCAATGTCATAATATATGATTAAATTAATGCAGCAAATATATGCCTCATCTGTGCTCTCTATTTCTTCACTAATCTCTTTTCCATCAAGTGAATCATTCAATACCTTGGACAGAATGGTACCATATTTCACAACTAAAGGTTCTTCACTCGCTATTATACATAGACAGAATAACTCAAACATAGACACACACCCCAGAGGTACCCAAAGTCATAGCTGCTTCAAAATCTAAAGGTTGCCTTCTCTGAACCTGACAAACAGTATTAAGAAGAAATCTTGACCCACTTACAATTTGTGCAACTGGCTAAAACTCCTCAGCAACCCTTCACCCCCCCCCCCCCTGTCACGAAAGGAAAGCAAATAAATAAATAACTTCGATTTCGTAACATGTGGCTCATTGATAAATAATAGTAATACTTAAGATAAATTAAAGAAATATGAAACGCCCCTAAACTCCAAGAAAATAAAATGAAATGAAATATTTAAATAAATAAATAAATAAGGATATAATAAATAAAAACCATTTAAATAACTCTAAATCACTAATATAATCGCAAAATAATAAATAAAAAATAAATAAATAAAATTTAAATAGAACGTTAAATAAAATAAATAATATAAAATAAATAAAATAAAATAAATCAAAATAAATAAATAATACCTCCTATAAATGAAATACGATTATGAAACACCTCACAATAAAACGTAAACCCAAAAAAAAAATAAAAACAAACCGTCGAAAAATGAGAAATGTAAAACGTGAAGACTCAAATTCTTTCTTAGCTTCCATGTTTTTTCGTTCGCATCTTCCCGCAAAATCATTTTCAGTTCATTGTTATTTGATGACGGGTGGAAATAATTTCGCGCACAGGGTGGGAAAACCTTTATAAAAAACAAACGAAACTTAACTATGGAAAAAATTACATTGCCGGGCAGGAAGAAGAAAAACCTTTTTTAAAATAATTTTTTGCCCAAATAGCCACCTTTTTTTTAAAAAACAAATCTGCGAGGAGAAGAGAAAAGCCGTAAAACCCCCTATCGCTTTCCTCTTTTGCAGATAGATACCCAACGTACAACCAGAACTGAGTCATCTTTCTGGTCTTTGCCGGCTGTTGTCCTTGACCGTCCTCAATCTGTACTCATTCTTTCTCCTACTTGGCGGCTTCACACTTTTCTAATCGCTTATCTTGGTGGCTCGCGCTAATTCCCTTGAGGACCCGACCTGCTCGGGAGCCCGAAGTGAATGTCTGGGATATCGGACCCCCTTTCTCTTCCCCTTGCCTTTCCCCTAAAGCATTGTTTTTTTAAGCCCTTCAATAAGGTATCATTTGCGATACGCCATTCCATGTGTATTTTCGTCATTTGAGGGGCTTAGGTGTTGCAATTCGGGAGGGCAAGTAATTCGATGCGTTTGTTCTTCCGCAGAATGTTAGGAAAAATGTAAAGACCGAAAATGGGTTAGTGATGCCCATGTGTGCCCATTTGTTCGTGTAGACACTTGGTGCACTGAAACTTGGCTCGCTTGACTGGTTCAATGGTTTGTTTGGATCGTTGGTTTTGCTCTCCTAGTTGCTTTTGTTTGGTTTGCTTGGTGTTTTGGCGTGACTGGTTAGAAGTCCTATTAATGGCTTGGGTCGGCCCTTGCTGATGTTTGTTTGTTTGATATTGTATGATTGCTATGTATGATGGGGCCCTTGTTGGTCTTTGTGGTCTGTTTTTTTTGGTTTGGGTCGTCGTGAGCTGTTTGGATCGTGCATTTTTTGATTCCTAGATGGTTTCTTTTTTTGTGCTTTTGTTTGTGCACCCACCTCCCTACACCAAAATATTAGTGCCACCCCTCCTTACCCCCCTTTTGAACACTAGCGGTTTGCCTCCTCCTTGGTGATAACAGGCAGTACGATACTTAGGGCACTCACCCCGCACCCTGCCAACGTGTGTACTAGTCGTAGAGCCAAGAGAATTTTTTTATGATTAGCCACCGATATATCCGGGATTAATGTCAGATTAAATGTACGTAAACACAACACCACTAAGGTCTCTCTTTACATTCTCTCCCGGCACAAACAACTCCACGACTCTCACGCGGTCTTACCTGTCTTGGCAAAACAAATTAGTTTAAGGTTTTCCTCTGCTTCTATCAAAAAAAACTCCCCGTAAACACCACTAAATAATAAATAGGGTTTTTTCCCTGGCAGAAAAACCATTGCAAAAAATTTAAATAGCCACAGTATTTTTTTTGTTTATAAAAGGCTGTTATATTCGGTCTTCCATACTTTTGATGTTGTTTCTGTTTTATTGCGCCCCCCGACCCCAATTTGTCCCTCACCATACCCTATTAAGCCTGACTACACTAACTAAGGAATCGCAAAAATTTATCTCCATGTTCCTTCGAGTATCCTTATTTCTTATCCTTGTAATATCGCTCTTTCTCCCCTTTTCTTTCGAAACATTTCTTTTCCTTCATAAGTCCCGTTCACCCCCCCTTTCTTCCCACCTTTGCCTTCCCGTTATCTCCACCAATACAAACACAAGATTCCCATCAAAATGAACGGAGCCTAAAAAAAAGGGTTATATTCCACTCCAAATAAGTTTGAAGCAGCTACAGTAAAAAATATTGGACTAGAAATTACTGGACGCATTTAGGTCATTTAAACTGTTTTTTAAAAGCTTAAAAAGTGTCTCGTGAAGAGAGTTTTGGGACCAAGCTTTCGACCGATTCTATAATTTCACTAATAAAAACTCTAAAAGAAGTAGTGGTTAGTAAAGGGCTTTAGAGATTTTTGGTGGTTTTTTGTGTGTGTGTGTGTGGAGCTTTTTAAGGTAGTAAGATAGAAAACAAACTTTTTTGCCCAAAGTGACAAATGTCCATATACATCATCTACATAACTAATAAATACTACCGCCGTAACATATGTGTTGTAACAATTTGACATTTTTCCTACTACTCTAATGACAAATCGTTGTAGCTAATAAGGGTACGGAGGTAGGTAGTAAAAGGCTTTTAACGATCATGTACAATAAGTAACCACAAAGATATTTTCATAAACAACTATTCAAAATAGTTGTCAAGCACTTGAGCAAAAAAGTAACCTCCTCGAAAGTTACACTAGACTCTCTTCACAAACAGTGTGACAATACAATGATATTTAGAAAACAGCCAATAGTGTGTGCGATCGTATGCTTGATTTTAGAAGAGAAGACCTCAGTATTTGGGTTGATAAATGTAAACACCAGTGGGGAAATTTGGATGTGGAAGAATGAGAAAAAGGTAATAGAAAGGTAATAGAAAAGTAGGATCAGGATCACTACAAAAAAAGATGGAAAGTCCTCATTTTCCTTTGGGTGCACCAAAAATTCACCATGTTCATAATTGCTACTAGAACAAACACAGATTGAAAACCATTCAATAACAATAGAACACAAGATGACATCTTGCTATCAAGAAAGCAGAAAAGAAATAGTGCTGGTAATGTGCAGAAGGTAATAGAAGGTTTCAAGACAAGTCAAGAAGCATGAAGCTGGCAGGCTGAAAAAAATCCATGTTGGTTGGATCCATTCTTGCTATAAATAGTTTTCAAGGAAACCTTCGACAAGAGTATTTACAAACTTTGAGATTATTATCTTTTTAGCAGGATAAAAATTTACGTGGTAGTTGGAAAGTATAGCGCTCATGAAACTCAGTATTTTAAGTGCCATGAGCGACAAGGCTATTGAGTGGGAGGACACAAGAACAACAGCTACAGTGGTAATTGAACTAATGTAGTCTTGTAAAACAAAGAAAGATTCAAAACCAAGTATCTAGGCAGGTGAAGAGCACAGCTAGAGAGAACTACAGCTACAATATATAACTGTGTGACGGTGTCCAAGAAAATCCTAATTTGCAAAGGTTCTTTCAGGGGCTAAGCAATGTCATAATAGATTAAATTAATGCAGCAAATATATGCCTCATCTGTGTCTCTCTATTTCTCACTATCTCTTTTCCATCAAGTGAATCATTCATAACCTTGGACAGAATGGTACCATATTTCACTAACTAAAGGTTCTTCACTCGTCTTATTACATAGACAGAATAACTCAAACATAGACACACACCCCAGAGGTACCCAAGTCATAGTGCTTTCAAAATCTAAAGGTTGCCTTCTCTGAACTGAAACAGTATTAGAAGAAATCTTGACCCACTTACAATTTTGCAACTGGCTAAAACTCCTCAGCAACCCTTCACCCCCCCCCCCCCCCCTGCTCTTATCTCTCATCGAATATCATATTTGCACTCTACTCTGTTTAGCTGCTTCAAAATATAAGCATGGGCTGCCTTCTCAGAAATTACAAGCAACATTAAGAAGAAATCTTGACCTACTTATACGTGTGCAACAACTGGATTAAACTCCTCGCCCCCCCCCCCCCCCCCCCCCCCCCCCCGCAACCCCCCCCCCCCCCCCACTCCCACCCCCCCTCCCCCCCCCCTCCCCCCCCCCCCCCCCCCCCCCCCCTCCCCCCACAACCCCCACCCCCCCGACCCACCCCCCCCCCCACCCCCCCCCCCCCCCCGCCACCACCCCCCTCCCCCACCCCCCCCCACCAACGCCCCCCCCCCCCCCCACCCCCCCCCCCCCCCCCCCCCCCCCCCCCCCCCCCCCCCCCCCCCCCCCCACCCCCCCCCCCCCCCGCCCCCCCCCCCCCCCCCCCCCCCCCCCCCCCCCCCACCCCCCCCCGTCCCCCCCCCC
>PYUH01004010.1:467248-502551 GCA_016808085.1 Suaeda aralocaspica
CCCCCCCCCCCCCCCCTCTCTCTCATCTGAATATCATATTTCTACTCAACTCTGTTCCCCCTAGAAGACAAACATTTCCTTACCATAACCTTTGTTTCTTTGCTTCTAGAATAGTAGGTAAAACTCGCCGGTCATCAAACCCCGCCCATCTTCTCTCTCTCTCCCTCCCTTCCCACTTTTAAGTAGGTTTCTCCAACTGCTAGGTTTCCCTTGTCCCCACCAAATAAAAGGGCTTCCTCACCACAACTCTGCTTCTTTGCTTCTAGTATGACTACACACTTTGTTCCCCTACCACAAGACTGGGTAGATCTCAAATGAGGAATTGAACTGAACCAAGTGCCAATTACAAATACCTGAACGAAAAGTACTCAGGTGGACAAGATAATATTGAGAAGTGAAGTTTACTGCCTGAATACAATACTGTCTTAGCATCATACCTTGACCGTCTTGAAGAATCACGTCGACAAAGAAGCGAGCCCACTAAAAAGCATCCAAATAATAAGTTTGCAAGCAGTGCTCCTCTTGATACAACTCACTTGCTAGCATCCAACTTCAAGCTAAGAAATGAAGAAGGTTAGAAGATATGTCAAAAAATAATCATGATGAGTAGTCCAAAGCTGAGCAATCTACTAGATCTGTGTCAACAAAGCCAACAACAAAGGAGAAAAATTAGAACTAAACAAGATGTATGTTCAAACCTGTGTGGTCCAAGGCTATCAACTCCGGGTAATATAAAACAGCTAAATGTATAAAACATGTTGATACATTTACCTAAACAAAAGATGGCCAAGGTTGTAATATGTGATTCTTTTGTATACACTGTTACCTCAAAAGACATGATGCCAGCCCTAATGAAAATGTTTTCGTTTAATGTGACAATCCTCCCCATAGTCATGGGGGTATTTACTCTTTCCACGGTCATGGTGCATCTCCTTACCGTTGTATTTTGCACTTTTATTTGAGTGCCGAGATCGATGGGTGGAATCTGCATGCCTTTGCCTTGCATCTCCACCAGAATAACTGTGTTCCAAGCTAGACCTTGACCGGCTGTAAGAATGTCTGTCAGATTTTCTCTCATCATGCTCAGTTCTTTTCCTTTTACTGCTTTGTTTTTTTGACTGATAGTGTTTCTGAGCAGAATCACGACCATGCTGTACTTCTATCTCATCATTTCTTCGATGGGTTCTATTGTGCTTCTCATGTCTGTCTTCCTTAGGCGGAATCCTGTTATCAGGCACATCTGTTTCTGAAGATGATCTATCTGACTGAGCTATTCTACGATCTCTTTCACATTCCAAATTGCCAGCAGCCTTCACTTGTCTATTACAAGTTAAATATGTATTATCACCATCAGGATTCTCACGACTTCTATGTTTCCCTTCTGCTCTCCTGACAAAACCATCACCAGAGTGAAGTGGACCTCTTTCAGAAAAATCATGATGGATATTGACATTGAGGTCTCTATCAAGCTTCCGACCTCTGCAAAGAAAAGGAAATGAGATAATATAAGCATAGGTTCCATATTTATGTCTTTTGATGAGACAAAGAATACAAGAGAAGTAATGAAGAATGAAAGAGAAAGCGTGATGAAGAGAACTACTTTAGCAAGAAACAGGAGATTATAGCAAGGAAAGCATGACATGAGTCAACATTATATCTCTACCAGCACAAAAAGAAAAGAAAAGAAAAGAAAACTAAAAGTGACAGATAATGGATCATACGATATTTACACTTCAGAATAAAAGGCTCTCATAAAAATGCAAAAATGGTACATATCAAAACTATGTATTTGTCAGATAATTTTTGCATACAACCAACCCCTTCCCTCGAAAGAAAAAAGTAAAGCATGTACACATAGAGAACAAAGAATGTACAAGGAGCAGGGTACCAATAAGAGATAAAAAATATATAAATAAATAAAAATAAAAAAAAAAATCAATAAGCCAGATACTTGTCCTCTAGAAACATAATAATGAATTATGTATACGAACAGTCATCATAAATACCTTTCCGAATCAATATCATAATTTCTCTCTTGCTTTGCACAACCCTGAAGCTCCAAATGTTCTACATGTCTTGGTTGAGGACCAAAATTTCCAACTGGCGGTGCCATGCCTCCAATGTTTCCATAATCACTGTCCCATTATCCACATATATCAGTCATCCAAATTAGAGCAATATAGGGTGGGGATGGGGACAGGAAAGCAACAGATCAAAATGATATTCCTCAAGCCTGTTGATATCAAAAGGCCCAAGGCTACAAGGGTATTTCATCCTTGTACATGTCAGAGCTTCTAAAGCATTATTCTCAATAATTATTCTCTGACTTTGTCAAATTATTCCTTTGTCCTAGAGAAATCAAATCTTGGGACACACAAAATAAAACTACAAGCTGCATACAGCTAGCATTGTCTGTTAAGGGTCAATTACTTCCAAGATCATAGCTATTACCTGATAGGATAGCTGCCATACATTAGTGGAGCATAAGACGGAAATGCAAATGGTGAAATAGGAGCTGCAGCAGTATTGTAGAACATCATTCCAGGGCTTCCATACATATTTACGAATGGCCTGGAATTAGGCGGACTCCCAGGCCAATATGGTGGTGCATAACCTGAAACAGTCCCAGGAAATGAGGATGCACCTACATCACACAATGAGTTAGCAAATGCAAATAAGGTCAATATCAGTATGTCTGCAGTAGGTAGAACCACCTCTTAAATTGAACAACAAAAAGGTGAAAACAACCTACCATTCCAGTGGCTTGTGCTACAGTTCGCAGCACCTGGGCAGTCTCTAATCAAATGATCTGGAGATCCACACATATAACATGTACGCAGACCCTGAAATACAGCAGAAAGTCAATAATCACACAAGTTCTCCATATAGTACAATATATGAGGATACAAAGATACTAACTCCTACAGCCCAGGAGAATAAACCAAATATAGGGAGGTCATGGTGACTGTTAAGACGTAAAGGAAGTGATATGTAGTAAACACATACACACACACAAATATCCAATCTATTCATAAAATTGTTAGATGACTTTACAATTCAGCTATTGCTAATCAACCGATCCTTTTTTCCTCAAGCCACCTTAGAGATCACGATCACCACACATACCTTCTCTAGACATATTAAATAGGTAATGGATAATAATCAAGATATTAATCTGTTACATTAATGAACATGTTCGTCAACTCCGAAATCAAAAACTTTAAACTTTAAACAGAATACAGACTGGGGGGAAAAATCAAGGATATTTCTGGTCAAAGTACTTGTTTCTCCTTACCTTTTCCTCCTTTTTAGTCCACAGACTCTCCAAATTGCACACAGGAAAATCAAGGTAAGTTGACTACAAAATGATGATTCATCCATCCTTGAAGACCTCCATGATCATATACATATTTGTCAAAGCTTTGAAAGGACTAATTAAAAACAGTTTTATTTATGTTAATTGGCTCTGTATGACACGCTTGACCATAATCACCTTTAGCTTCCAGGAATCAAGAACTGTCCATGTTGTTAGAACTGTCCTAGGAAGGTTTAAAACATGCTCCATGCTTTGAGGGACTATAGGCATTATACAAAGGCAATAAAGATTTGAGCTATTATTTCAACAATGACAACTACTTCCTCCGTATTAAATAAAGCTTTACTTTCTAGACATGGATATATCAAATTAATTACATCATTTCCTTTTTTAGGTAATAATTTCCCTCTCTCCTATCACATTGGTCTCCCTTTTATTCTTTCTATTTTTCCCCTCTGCAAAAATTGCCCAGGAATCCGCAATTGTTGAAACAAAACTCTTATTTTGATAGAAAGGTAGCATTTTACATGGAACTAAAGAAGTGGCTCACAAAACCTTACGTCAAAGGCTTCCACAAAGAAGTTCCTTCCCAGGTCCTTTTTCAAATAAGTAACTTGGACCATTGGTGTCTTAGGAATAAAGCAAATTTGATAAACACTCCTCTCCCTCCAACCCCTGCTTTCTCCCTCCAAATCGAAATATATAGGGTTTGTCAATCAATAGTTGTATCTTTTCTCGGAAAAAAAATTGGTGGCATGTTTTAGCCACCTCCTCTTCGAAGGTAAAATTCCATATCTTGTTATCTTTTTGGGACACTTAGTCGTGAAACAAATGAATTGTAAAATTTCTTGCCACTTTATCTTTTCGAAAGTAATGACTCATACTATACATTATCTGACACATCATATAGAATCATCAATGACTCAAAGAGTTGTAAAACAAAGATGCTCCAATAAACACAAAACAGAAAATCAATGCATGCGAGATCCCTTCAATTGAGAGATATCAAAGTTCTGGTCCATTAGTAAGTCGCAACATGCACTCAAATATAGGCTAATTTGGAGGTTATTATTATGATTGGAAAGCCATTTTAATTTGAAATAAAAAGCCTTCATTATGAGACTCGTAAACAGAAAAATTTTCGCTCACTGCTAACCAAAAAAGTAAAAATAAAATGGAGGAAACCCAATACTTGCCTTGTTTGGTCGTCCAGGAGCTGCAAAATTCCTTTCCCCACCTGAATATATGGCATGATTACATCATTAAGATCAGAAACTAAAATCACAAACATCATTAAGGGAATGATATGCTGTAAGATAAATATAATACCTATGGTAGCAACACAAAGTCCCTCTCCTTTCTTGGAGCAAGAACCTGCTATCAACAAATAAAAATTTAGAAATAAAAAAAATCCGATATAAAAAATGGAAATATTTAACAGAATCAACATCAAAACATGTTGCATATATCATTTGAAAGGGAAAGTTCATACAACTTTAGCAAGAAAAACAAATTGCTATAATCTCGGTTCAGCATAATTCATCTTGTACTCACTTAAAATGTTTTAAAGGAAGAAAAATAAATACTCACCTTCATCTTTAGTACCATGAACCATATTTTGCGGATCATTTTCCCCTTGAAATTCACTGAAACCTTCTTCTTTATCAGCAAGATGAGCAGTTTCCTGTAACTTGCTTTGCTTTATCTGGTTTGCAGACTGGCCCAATTTTAAACGTCTTGGTGGAACATTTGTCGCAGATGAAACATCCATTACTTGAATTCCAGATTCACCATCTGTACAGCAGTTAATGGATTAAGCAAGTTCACACACAGCAACTTGTAAACAAGCCTCTTCAAAGTTCAAACAATATTCAGACACCTATTTTACTGAGCAACAATTTGTGTAAGTGTAAAGTATGATACCTGGTGCATATCTTTGAAGATCATTTTCTGAGCCATTTAACAGGGGTTGGGATTCAAGAAAACGATCAATTGCTTGCCTTAGTGAAACGTTTGGCAGCAAATCCTCTGGTTTGCATTTGGTGGATGAACACATGGGACATTTTCCATTCTCGGACAATGCTACTCGAATGCCTGATAATAGTATTTAAAAGCAAATAAGTAAAAGCACCATCCGAAAATGTGAATAAATATGCAAACTTAGATTATTGAGAGTAAATATATCACACATAGTTTCTGTGTTCTTGTGTGGGAAAATATTCTCACAGGTCTATGAATGTGCGAGAATAGTGATATATATATATTGATAAGAATTCATGCAATGATGTGTACTGGTGAGCAAATACAGATCAGCTTATGAAACTATTAATACTCAAATCAAACTGTTCCAAATATTCACACCCTCTACATCCACCATTAGTACAGTATCAGCTTTAACAGCTTTCCAAATTGACAGCATTAATACACGTCTATGGCCTGAAACAAATTTAACAACTAACATGCATGGTCTACATAATTATTCATTTACAAGTTAAATTAATCAAAAGTTCTCCATCATAAGTCAGCTATCTTTTTTCTTTCTTTAATTTTTTTAGCAAAACTGTCCAAGAGGGCAGATGATTAAAACTTAAACAAATAGCATAACAATCGTGAATGCCATGATGATTAGGCTTTCAAAACTTTGACCTTCCCAAAGCATGAACCAGACACAGACCTGGGAGTGGGTTTGACCAGTTTGACATAAATTGCGGAACCAAACATCTGAGATTGTACCCAAAGCAGAACAACCCAAAATATTTAAACTCAAACCTACTGACCCAGCCTGAAGGTTGTTACAATTAAAGTGGTGAATAAGTATGAAAAGATTACTTGCTGAAAACGCTACGTACAATATTGCAAGACTTAGGACAATTTTTGTTGTTCATAGACAATCTGGCTGAGATTAGCTATACATGACAACTTTTTATTATGAATTGCTCTATTCCTCTATGAGACATACATTTTGAATTATTGAAACAAAGTACGCGGTAATAAATACCACACACATATTTGGAGAGAGGATGATGAGGGGGAGGGGAGGTGATAATCTTGATAAATCAACCCAAAGGGATCTGGATCTCACATAAACATTGTTCAAAACAGCCAAAATGGCCTGAATTTATATTATAACTTTTAAGTAAACCCAACCAAACTTTTCATTACACAAATCTGTCTGTTGCATTTTTCATCCCACTTCTTTTATTAAGAAAGATTATTGTTAGTGTTGCAGCTCTCTAGAACGCATATATTGAAAAAGATAATACTGAAATAATTCTGTTCTTCAAGCTCAATGTAAATACTATTCTACATATCCAAAGATACATCCTATCTATGATTACTAGCTTTACAAGCTTCCAATTGTTCTACAATAATATACATGTCAAGTGGTGAAACAAGTATAGAATGAGGCATGCATTGTCTACGTATTACTCAAAATGATACAGCATAGACAACTATGAATAAGAAGAATGAGCTCACGTAAATTATACACAAATAGCAGTAAAACTTACATTTTCCGCAGAAGCTGTGTTGACAGCATGGTATCATGACAGCTTCTTTAAAAAAGGTTCTGCAAAGTGAACATTTCAGCTCTGATGGCATGTTGCTGTTCTCCATGTCTAAGTGTTTCGCAGGATTTCTTCACAACATCAATATAACATTTAAAAAAAGAAAAAAGAAACAGAATGAGACAGATCATCCACAATCATTTTGAAATTGAGGAATATTTAAGTTACATAAAGTCTTTATCCTCAGTACAATAATTACCTTTCTGCCTGCAGTTGTTCTTCAATTTTGGGTTTAGGCATTACAAGTGTACTTCCCTCATTTGCACTAGAGTCTGACAGGATGAAGAAATGAAAAGTTAAGCAACCAGCGATTAACACCTTGAGTAAAACAAGTAAATAAGACATTTACCTTTTAAAGTTGATTGAGCAGGGTGAGCGGCTTCAAGCTTTTGGCACCTTGCTAGAACTTCCTGAGAGTTTCTGTGTCATCCAATCATGTTTAGTAAAGATTGCCATCAAATAGATGCACATAATTTAGTGCACAACTCTGCCTCGCAAAAATAGAGAGCCCAAAGCCCCAAACAGAAGCAAAAGTGAATTTTATGTTTTTTAACCATGAGTTGCATGCAAGATACCGAAGTTATTGGCAAAAATAAAAGGACAACACCACTTTGACCTGAACCCACGCCCATGGACACACCCTGACACCCAGAAAATAGAGCTGGAAATGCTTCTATAACTAATGTTACAATTGAAAATCTAACCAAATGATAGAATCATGAAATCATATACATACCCTCTCGTTTTTCCATCTACACACCAAGACACCCACTCTGCATCCTAATTTAATTCATTGTCCGTGCTAGGCTAATATGAGAAATAGGTTAGAATCCAACTAAGTAACTGAATGGGTAATTAGGTGAGTGGAAAAGGTCACATTATAATTGGACAAAGGTCGATAACAGTGGCAAGCCAGGCAAGGAATGAATTCCAATTCAACTATTCAACTAAAAAATTTCATTAAAGTTATAAACTACTGAGGGTAAGTCGTTTACAGAACTCAAACCATCAAACAATTTCACAACAAACTCATATTAAAATGTTTAAGATTGTCTCTATCATACATTATTATGTTTGAATAGCATTTAACAAGTTTTCTGCATTCACATATCCCATTACCATGCGAAAAGTCTCAACAGCCAAAAGGAATATTCAATTTTTCCTGTAAGAGGAGGTTTCACATACCTTGGGACCACAATATTTTTCCTCCCATTATTGTCCAATTGCAGTTTTCCACTGTCGGATAAATTTGTGTGAGGTGGTGGACACAAATCGACCCCAAAATCATCGAGGTCATTAACTCCAACATCCTGCAAATTACAATACGTTTTAAAGTTCACACACATTAAAAATTAGCAAATTTTCCATAATCCATCTATACCTAAAAAAGGTATTATATAATTTAACTGAAAAGTTTCCATTTACCATGTCACTTAATAAAACATGAACTTCTGAAAAGTTCATCTTCAGAAACAATATCATGTCAGCTGATGAACATTATCCATTTCCATAAATCAGGAAACACTAACCCAGTGATTTTTTTTGCTCGATACCATTGTATGTTAATGAGCTGTGGGCCACACAAGAAGAAGAAAAGTATGTTCTCTATTATATGTTATTACATATGCAACCTTACGTGAATAGAAGAAGTGTGTGCTCAGACAAATTTTTTTCACCTTACTCTATCTTTAGTAATAACATTAAAAGTAAATACTTGCCTCTAGATGTTTAGCATGATTGCATGACTTTGATGACTAGCGCATGTAATTGATTCATAAAAAATCTCAGCCCTTCTGTCCTTCTCAAATTGCCATATGATCTATTTTAGTTCTTCCCTATAAAATGCTACATTTCCTATTTAATTAACAAGCTCTCCACTATTCCTCTTTACATTGTATCCTACACTCCTCCCCCACATGCTAAAAGACAAAATTACCTACCAACCCAATACAATGCTTCAAACATAACATAAAATAATAAAACAAGGAAAAATAGTGAAAGTAAACATCAATTTCCACATTTATTGGTCAAACAATATTATAGCGCCAAAATTGTAATGATAATATATTTCTAAAAAATATTTTAATGCTTATGAATTTACCAAGGCATGGATAATCAGAAATCCCCGCTTTTCTTCTGTCAGGTATCCACATTAGGTTACTCTAGTTTAATGAACCAATAGAAGCTGGTCATTTTTGACATTTTGCACTACACATACTGCAATTATAAAATACAAAATAAAATCCTACCAACTATGTGCTAGAGTTTTATAAATACTTTTATTAAAGGGGAGTGCTACAAGTTGTTTCAAGTACAAAAAATGGTATGTCAGCTACATATCTGGTTTAAAAGAGGAAACATCAAATTTAAACATTGCAATCAAATACATCTGGGGTTAACAATTTAAACAGCATAATAACTAATATAGGGACAGAATACCAATCTCAGCATCAACAACATACCATAGCAGGTTGACCAAAGACATCTACACAGTTGGCATCCCCAACTCCAAAGCATCCTGCTGAGGTATCAGAAGCTCTGCAACGACTAGTACCATGTGAGTCACTGAGTCAGAGAAAAAATTATATTTTTGATCACATATAGTGAAGTATCATTGTGTAAACAATGCTGAATAACTGCTCTCCACGAGCATATGCAATATGCAAATATCAACATCACTATTTAAAAATATGAATTGCATTTTCTACTAAGGAAGCTCGACTAATTATCAGTGCTAAAAAAACAGGCATGGAAAAAGAAGGCAGTTAAATACTTGGATTTTAGTGGTCATAAACTCATAAAGTTGCTTACAATATAACCTACCAGTTAGAGTTGCTTTTTATCATGATCCTCCTGAAATAAATCCAAATATATCTCCTAATAGAAAAATAATCCCAAATAATTTCTCAGGTCCAAATTTGTTTTTGCTAAGCATTTAAATTAATAAGAGCCCTAATACAGCCATGTTTGGATAGAGAAGCAATGCAACTACTCTAAAAAAATTCCCACAGCCACGCTTTTCATAACTTCATAATTCTTCTTACTCGTAGACAACAGAATATGTTTTTATGGTAGTTGATGACTTGATGTTGCCTGACTAAAATCAAACTGCACCAGCCTTAATTATCTAGAGGTCAGTTAAGAATCTCTAAAATTCCACATAATGAATTAAGTAATAAATTAAACAACTTGGGTTGAAGCCAAATAACATTGGCAGGTTAATGAAAGATTAATACCCATCACTTATTTTACCAAACACATTAGATAGCAACATAGTCAGATTGAGAACTTCCCTGATCAAATAACCTAGCGAAATATGGAATGCAAATGCATGAGCTGAAGCAGATTCAATTTAATGTTCCCTACTGTGCTGCTGGGCATATGAGAAGGATCATAGTGGAACTGCTACCCCTAACACTAATGGACTACTCCCAAGGAGATCTTCCCTTGTTCTAACTTAGTATTTGGGAATGTCTTTTCCTATGTCTTTCTTTTGCTCCCTTAGGACTTTTGATTTGCTTTGTTTTTAATCTTCTTTAAGTCGCTGGACTATACAAATCCTAAGAGTTTCTTTGAGTTAAGATACTATGTATTAGGGTCTCTTTGTGATGAAGTTGGATAGCCAAAATTAGTAATTTCAAAAAGAAATGGTGTTACTTCCTAGAGATGCAACGAAATAGGACAAGAACCTAGAGACGGTGGCCACAGTGCCAACCATCCGTTCTCATTGCACCTGACTTCTAGGGACCCATCCTTGGCCCAGCCCACTCATCACTTTCCATATATGAAAACGATGATGTTTGCCATGTGAAGGCCAAGAAGACTGAGAGAATTGCAGTAGGCACTGGGATACTCAACATTGAGTTTCCACTTTACATACCAGGTCCCACATTGTATTTATGACTTATCTTGACTTCTAAAAGTAGTTGACACAGAACTAGAAATCCGCATGGAATTGCGGTTAACATTCAAGCATTAAAAACCTAATATAAAAAAACAAAGAAACATCCATTACATTTGATTTGAGGTGATCTCAACCGAATCTATTACTAAACCTTGACCTTTTCTGAACCTTTGATTGAACTTTATTTGTACACTACTAATACATGAAAAAAAGTGTTATCAAAGAAGATACCAACACATAATTTCGGATTAGCGAAAAGAGGAAAAAAAAAAGCAAGAAGAAGATCTAATGTGTTCTTTCTGATCTAATAATTATTTAAGCTCAATTGAACACAGCCAAACTCAATATGGTTATAACAATTAACAAGAATACCAATATACCACTATTCTTACATGCAAGTTAATGCCTTAAATCTAGTTCACGTTGATCTTAAGCTACTTATAGGAAATCCCTGCACGTGAAAGGATCCTGCAAATTACAATTAAATGCGGCCGGTTGATCACAGAAATTTAAACTCCAAGTAAGATTCACACTTGCATCTTAACTCCACCATATGATACTACGACCCGTTAGGTGGCCACAAATAGTGGTAACGGGAAAGAGTTTGTATGTACCTTTGTGAAGAAATCAGTTTTCATTCCCATGGTAATGCAAGTTTATTTCAAAATGTCTATTTTTCTTCATAAATGGTAATGGATGTTAATGAAAAACATGAAGAAGAAAAGGGTTTGAGGATGAACTTCTACTAAAATGGAGGTTGTATGTTGATACTCATCACCATGGTCTACAAAGAATAAAAATGTAGATTTACCTTGCTAAATTACACTCAAAACTCATTAGTACATTCTATTACCAACTACCAAACAGGAAGTTCCGTCATTCAAAGCAAATTTTGGTACAAAATTGCAAATAATTTTTTATAAAACATCACAAACTCTTCCGAGATGAGAATATCAATGAAATTGCTAGCATGCTACTTTAATAACTTGAGACATCCTAACGATACCCATATGATTCATGCATGTTTACGAGTACAGAAAAGATATTCAAGCTTCCAAAGTTAAAGAGTTTAACCAAATTAGAAGCATGGTACTTCTCCAACTCCGACACATCCTTACCATGGAACTTATCCACACTAAAGCGCATTCGCCGTCTTCAAGTTTGACAACTAACACAATTGATGGAGAAAATTTTGTAATAAAAGCATGAGGTCAAACTATTCAAGAGAAGTAATAACAAATTACACTAACGTGATACATCTTAACCACAAGAATTCTCTATACCTGATCCATGCACGTTTACGTGTAGTTGAGTACGACAAGGCGACAAAATATTTATTGATTCATCAAATATAAGCTTCCAAAGTAAAGTACGCAAGCGAATTGATAGCATAATAATTCACTAATTCCGACACATCTTTAGTCTTTACCACATAACTCCTCCACCTCGGATTCACACATATTAAAGTGCATTCGCCTCCATCAAACTCGGCATGATAGCTAAACCTAAATCATAACTTCAATTAAACTCCAACCAAAAAGCAGCAGATCATTACCACGGAACTCCTCCACATCGAATTGACACACATTAACGTGCATTCGCCTCCATCAATCTCGGCATGCTAACGAAAAATAACTTCAACTAAATTCCTACCATTAAACAGCAACCAAGCAAGTTCAAAGACCTCAAGCAAATTACGAAACTCCGTAACTCACACTACCTATTTATATCGTCAATCAACACTACACCTATATCATAAATCACAACTATAAGACAAAAATTCACTATAACAGCAATTCATACAACCAAATAAAAACAAATTAAGCTAAAATTAAACAAAAACTTCATAAATTAAGCTACCTGAGCTCAGGAGACGATTTCGCCGGCACTCGCTTAATAATCACACTCGAACCACTAGGAATCCTAGTGTTTTCATCCGTATACTCTGCATTCAACAAAAAACAAAATCATCTTAATCACAAAATCGATCAAATTCAGTAGAATTAAAAAATAATCAAAAAAAATTCATAAGAAATTCAATCAAACAAAAAAACAAAAACCTATTCCAGATATAGAATCAGAGAAAACAAGATCAAAATCATGACAAAGGTTTAAGTGCTTCTTTAAAACGATCTTTGATTTGAGATCACGAATAGAAATCGACGTTTGATGATGATCGCCAATTTCGACGGAATCAAAAGTAGCGGCGCTTCTGAACTTGAAGCGTACAGTAGCCATTGAATTGAAGTTGAAGGAATCAAAAGTGACGATAATTAAGGTTTTCGGTCATATAAATGGTTTTTGGCGTGATGATGTAGAAATAAGAAAAGGAGGAAATAAAGAATAGAAAAGATAGAGAGAGAAAGGAAAAAAGTGAAAGTAAGTAGAGAGAGAAAGAGTAAAGAGATTTTTTTGGTGTAAGTAAAAATATGACAAGTGTGAAATTTTCGAGGATTGATGTTCGTATATATATGTTTTTGTTTTGGAGGTTGGTTATATTTATATGAGCTCATCTTATACGTAAGAATTCAAAGTTTGGATTAGAAAAGGTTTTGGACTAGTGAGAAAAATATCGTTGTTTGGGTCTTAAGCCCATTAACGATTAATTGGTATCGCATCGGCCGTTACTATTACTTTTATTGTTACCGACTTACCGTTAATATGTTATATATTTTAGATTCGGAGTCCACCTACAATAGGTAGATAGCTTTTCTATTCTATTGATCATGATATCCTACGCTAGGTGCACAGTTGTTGCTACTTCTAAAAAAGAAATGGTGTCATTGTGTACAACAATGCATAGAAGTGAATGGTCGTATAATGTGAAGCTCGAGAAACTCTAAGACATAATGTTTCAATATTTTGGGAACTCGAAAACACTTAAAAACCTTATTTCGCAACTCTTTTGTTTCCATGCAAGCAAAGAACTCTTTCTCTTCCATTTATTTTTTTTTCTAAATTGTCACTTCCTTTTTCTAAAATATTTTCGTGCTACCTAAGTTATATATTTGCATTGAAAGAAACATCTAGACGTGTTCAAAAGTGAACATTGTATTTAGCAAAGTGAGTCTTTAGTATTTTATATTCAATATTCAATTTTACAAAACTTTCTTTCAGCTACCATAAAAATGGAATAATTGTAAGTGAATGTTCATGATTGTCAAAACTGAACATTGTGTTTAGCAAGTGAATATTAGAATTTTACATAGTATATTAATATTAGTGAAAAATTCTGGCGTTTAAGTTGAAGCAGTGGGACTTTTCACGCTCAATATTCAACCTTAAGTAGTTTAACTTTCTTCTTTAAATTATTGTATGCAAAATTAAGAAAATTAATTGTATGCACACGTATGTATCTCATTGGTTAATTATATGTGCATTTTTCTGATTCTACGTATATTAATTTTCTTAATTTTTTTACACTTATGATATACATGGATTAAAATATATCTTATCAAGTATGAAAATTGAATTGATGCAACTGAAAAAAAAAAAAGTAATAAATTATGACTAGGATCACTTTCGCACTTTGTATTTTAAAAAAATTAATTACTATAATAAAATGCAAAAAAAGTAAATAATAAAAAATATGTTTATATATTTATTTCTTTTGGTGTTAGGGAGCCATCTTGAGGATGGGAATCGATTCAAGATTTTCTAAAATCGAGAGAGAAACTTTATCTAACTATGTTATGATGTTATCCATCACTTTGAATTCTCAATCAAAGCGGCCAAGTATACTTTTTTGTTTCACTTTATTCTTTATATTTCATATTTTTAACGGCTGCCAATGAGAATCATCTGACGTTTATATCTCTTATCATGTATTTGTAAAAATTATAATAAGTTGGTATTCTAATAAGATAAATCAATATGAGTTAAACAACACTCTCTATGAATATATTAACATAAGTAAAGAGCATAAATAATGATGAAAGTGTGATTTGTGAATAATATTGAAACCAAATCCCACACGATAGTACTCCATAATTTTTTTATTATTTGAACTATCAAAATCCTATGAAATAGTAATCAAATTCAAAATATTGAGATCTCGCAGTGGTTACAAAATTTGAATTATTGGGATTTCATGCAATAGTAATAATTTTTGAAAAAGTAACATATATAACATCGACTCCACTACTAATAATATCATCAAAAATATATGCTACTTATATGGTTGAAATAGTTTGAATCACATGCCTATATGCTCAATTAAATTAAAAAAGTTTTTATGTAAGATAATCTTATATATGAAACATTAATTGTCTACAACAACATTTGATATATATAGACCCTGTTCTCTTCGTCTTATTTTTACTTATTTTCAGCAAAAATAAGTTTGGTTCAGCAAAAATAAGTTCAGACCAGCAAAAATAAGTTCAGTTCAAAAAAACAAAAATCTATATGTATTATGCAAATTAATTTGTACATGGATAGTTATATGTGCACATCTTTTTAAATGAGAAATTATGGTATAAAAACAGTAGAATATAATTTTAAAAATATTTAGGTATCATTTCGAAGAGAATATGTATTGTATGCAAATAATATGTAAAAAAAATATTTACATATGATTTTATATTTTTGATGGAAAATTGGAAATATATTATTTTATATGAAAATAAATATATGTTAATATAGATATATGATAATATTATAATACATGGAAACTATATGATACTAAAAAGAAGATGATAAAATATTGTGCATTCCTTTGTCCATAAGATTCTTGAAATTTGAGGGGAAAAAACAGATTATATATAATTTAGAGATTATAATAAATAATTTTTTTTTACCTAAATAAAATTCAATTATAGTATATAATTGCCCTATAATTTTTAATTAGTATAAAACAAATCCAGCAAAAATAAGTTCAATTCAGCAAAAATAAGTTCAGTTCAGCAAAAATAAGTTCAGATCAGCAAAAATAAGTTCAGTTCAGCAAAAATAAGTTCAGATAAGCAAAAATAAGACGAGGAGAACAGGGCCATAGTTCTACTTGCCAAAAAGTGAAATATATTTATTATTAACTTCTACTTACCAAAATTGATGATCCATTCTTATCTTAAAACACCCGTTAATGAGACAGTGACAAATATTTATATCTTATTTAGTCGCTTGTGTTTTAGTATAGTATAATATAGTATTGTATAGTATTGTATTGTATTGTATTGTATAGTATTGTATAGTAGATAGATAGATAGATAAATAGTAAGTATGATTATATCAACCGTTGCTTTTGCAAGTATATGTCATATTTTTCCCACTCGTTGCTAGACAACCAATATTATTAGTCCTAATCTTGAATTACAATAACAATGAAAGATATCAGAAGTTGACTTGGATAATCTTTGAAATGGTGTCGGTAATATGTAATATACACCCGGAGTATATAACAAATGGTGCTTTTGAGGCAATGTTCATATTTTTATGTATGTGCAATGTTCAACTTTCAATAGACAATATTATTATAGAAATATGTAAGATGTTTTTCATGAAAGTCTTAAAATTCCATATTTTTATGAAATAATACGCCTGACGGCTTTTTTATATAAGCAACATGGATGAAGATAACACTAACACAGTGGATATAACACTTACGTCAAAATAGTAAGTGCATTTTCAATTTTTTATGATTAATGTTATTTAGCACTTTACTTAATTTTAAATAATATTTCATTTTTCTCACAATATAAGTCATTTATATAATTTCATATATATATATATAAATCCACTTATTAAGTATCTATTAGAAGTTGGTTGAAGTGTAGTGTTCACTTAGTTTAGACATTTTCAATTCTAAAAATACAATGTTCAGTAATTCAAATAAAATGTTTAGCTTTTGATGAACAATGTTAAGCACTAATTCCAAATATTGGAAGATTTCACCAAAAAAAAAAAAACAAATTTTTAGACTATACTCCGCAGTTTAATTTTAGAAGTACATATCCGAAATAAAATTATGAACATTGATTATAGAAAATTGAACATCAAGAGTAGATTTAGACTATATATTGAAAGTTTTAAAACAAAAAAAAAAAAAAAAAAAAAAAAAAAAAAAAAAAANAAAAAAAAAAAAACCCTAATTACATCATAATTTGGGAAGTGAACATCTTGACTAAAATTTTGAACATTGATCATATAAAACTGAACATTAAGCGTAAAACTCTAAACGTTTGAAAGTTTTTACGGGTGTTTGTACAAAGTTCCATGCACCGAGAGTAGGGTATATTGATTGTTTCGTGCCTCGATAAGTTGCTTGCAATACCAATTGATGACAACTAATTAACTAATTAATCTACAATGACTATAATCATGACTCACTACTTAACCTCGATCAATTGTAGTTTGAATGAGTTCAATGTCGTTCCTGATGATTGCCCATCTCAACTGATACTCCTCCCCGATTCCGGTCTACATTGGCATCTGGACGATTAAACCCACTTCCATATCTTTCCATTGCTTCTTTATTGTATGAACTTCCCATCTTAAAAACCAAAATAACACGATTTTTACACATGTAAACATGTTTAGTACACTACACTACTTGTACAATAATGATCGATCATCAGCTTTAAGGATAATAGGTTTACCTGTGTGACGATTGCATAGAGAGGCAAAGTGCTGTAACTACAAATGATTTGAACCAACGCCCTGAAGCAGAGAGTTCATAAATAGTTTAATTAGCCTATTATAAATGAGAACGAAGTATTTTGAAGAAATATAGCGTTACATTATAATCAATCTTGTGACGGCAAATATTGCTTTGTCCATGATGCAAGATTCCAAGCCGAACTTAATCTGTTACAAATCAAGTGTAAAGATCTTGTTAGCTAGTTTTATTACAGGACATTGATCTGTTTGTTTTAGAAAGTTATTATTCTACTCCCTACGTTTCACTTTGTAGATTACACTAACCAATTTTCTCCCACATAAAAATTTTAAACGTAACCAACAAAGTGAAATAAAGGGAGTAGTTCGTAGTTTTTAGAGGCATAGGATTATAGCAAAAACTAACCAATGTCCATAAGTAGATTGCTGACCCAAATGAATTAAGGAAAAGTATAGTGTGGATGAACCAAAGGACAATCCTCGGTTTCTTGAACCAAAAGTAATCATCTGATGGTTGAACCTTTAGTTCTCCGAAAACGACAGTATGCCTCTGAGCTATATACATTGCTAGCTCTGTGATCACTTGTTCGAGTTTGGTGCCGAGTACTAGTAAGAGCTGGAATTTATAATAGTGATTTTGTTAGATTCATCTCATTTTATTGATTTAACTATTTTAAAAACATGTTTAATTAAGTCTAAATAAATTGATCAAAGGTGACAACTAAAAACTTCAAAAAAGAACACAATGGATGGAGTAGTGAAACTATATGATAGAATATAAAATAAAACTTATTCCTAGGTCGTCTCAACCATCAGTTTAGGCTTTTGGTTGAAATAATCTTCTTAATGGTATTAATACTAGCATGACAATATATATGACACAAATACCACGTATTTGAATCTCACTTACCCCTCATTTCTAAGTTGAATTATGAAGCTTTTGGTGGTAGTCATCCTTAGGATTACTTACTAGATCATAGTCGACTCTGTTAGAATGTGATTGATCATCAATCGAGGATTATCATATAAGCTAAGGGTTTAGATGCTTGTGTTGTGCAACGAAGAGTTAAATGAGTTAATTTCAACTAGTCATCTCTTTCAAACTAGTCAACTAAGAATAGTCCAGCTTCTAGATGGCCCTGTCTACCACGACACTCATGTTTCATATATGACACACCTGTGTTAGCCTGTCTACCATGACCTTATTTCGTTGGGGGTATAAATATCCAATTAAGTTAATTTGTTCTTTATAAACACAAATCGAAACACACTCACATGAGATCAACTAGGGTTCATGTTTGAAATTCTGGTGCTTGAGAGTGGAGATTAGTGAGAGATTACTGTTGTAAACATTAATCAAAATTAATACAACATAATTTGCTTGCTTTGGGTGGGTATATATTAGGCTAATTGAATTCCATTTTACAATTTTACCACATTGCGTTTCTCACTTTTTAAAAGTTACCATCTTATGATTTTTTTTTATTTTGACACTTTATGATATGGAAAACCAAATAAATTGCCATCCAAATAAATTTATTAGGTTTTCTGAATCATAAGGTGGTAAAATAAAATGAAAATTTTATAAGATAGTATATATTTTAAAAAGTGAGAAACATAAGGTGGTAATATATTACTTTTCAAGTGAGTTGCTTGATTCTCCAACCTTCCGAATTCTTGTTAGTTTATTATCTTGCTTATTTAAGCTTATTTTTTTTCTTGTTAATTACTTCAACTATCAATTATTTGGCCTAAATTGCTAAAAAACAACTATCTTAGAAGACATATTTTCGAAAGATAATGTCGTACAGATTCATGATTAAGTTCGTCCACGTTAATTGTATTAGCTTTATAGTTTTACAAGTATAGTCCCCATGTGATGTACGAAAAATGTATTTTAAAATTTATTGTTAATGTTCAAAGTAAAATAATCATTGGGTTTTTCGTCTAAGCTATGTCCTCGTAGTTTTCACTTTTATAAGGTGTGCCCTAAACTTTTTATTTTTTTCTCAGTTGTACCCCTAAGTTAATCATTTGTGATCAATACTAACCTTTGCATGTACTTTTACTAACTAGTGTTAAGCTGCCGTTTATTAGGGTCTTAAATCTTAAATTTTTTTTCTACATTATACCCTGCAAAACCCTAATAACTTGATATCATTCACCATTTTCCTCCCGTAAATGAAGCTTTAAGAGAATTATTTATTGCAAAATAAAATTAAAAAAACCAAAAATCATGTAGTTAACGGCAAACTAACGGAGGAATAACGAATTGGTTTAGGCTTATAAAAAATTTAGTTTAGGGGTGCCGCACCTAAGAAAAAATGATTAGTTGGGCGCAACTAAGAAAAAATAAATGTTTAAGGCACACCTTAGAAAAGTGAAACCACAAGGATAAAACCATAATTATATTATGTTTTGATAAAAAAAAATTATTTGATATCGATAATTGTTTAAAATAAGTTTTGTAGATTATTTGTATTTTTGTAGCAATTATCACTAATTATACTATGAAAATAATTCATTGTAAGAAAATTATGTAGTATATATATTAAGATATATTAATGGTATAACATTATACTTGTAACGTATTATTTATTTACTTATTTAATTTTTAATTTATTTCAATCATTTGAAAATAAATATAATCGAACAATTTTATTATTTTTTATAAATATGTACTCCCTCTGTTCCCTATTATCCTTGTCGTTCACTATTCACCCTCTCATTTTGATATATGATATAATAATAGTGGTGGGGTAATAATTGATGAAAGAGAAATAACTTGCAACTAATAGTGGGTGTTGTGTGGGTCCATCTTAATAAAAAAATATTATAAACCTAAGAAAATTTTAAAAATCATATGTAAAGAAAAATAGGGAATGAAGGGAGTAATTTAAAAATTGAAGATGTTTGTTAATTTAAATAAAATTATCCGAAATACATAATTATAATAGAAGATAAGTTTAAAATATTCAAAAAAGCTATAAAAAAATTCAAAGTCGTCGTTTTTCATTTTAGATATAAATTTATCCATGTAATTTTGTAAAATTTGTTGACACTAAAATAGTGATGATTGTGCTTTAAAAATCTAAATAGTTTTTAAAATGAATCTATTTGTCTATATGTCTATCTGTCTGTCCATTTGTATGTCTATCTATTAATCTATTTATCTATATATCTATCGATCTGTTTGTCTATCTATTTGTCTATATTGTTTACTAAACCAAATGTCACTCAATTAGTTTTCTCCCCTACAATTACCTCCTAATTGAACAAGCCTGCAAATTTTAAGATAATTTTTTTTGTAAATCAATTTGCATTAGAATTTAGAAGTTTAATATGTATGCATACCAAACTTCAACTTGAAATTTTCATAAAGATTTATCTAATTTCATTACTATATAATATACAATCATTTAACTTTTTTTTAGTATATGGTTACATATATTAGATACGTTTAATGATTAAAAGCTTGCTAATTAAAAAAAAACTATCGGTGGAAGAAGTTTTAAATTAAATTGTCACTTGACGTGCAGGTGAATCCTATGGTTTTTTTTTAATAGATATTATGAATGCAATAGCGTGTCAATGCTCCTAGTTATATTAGTATAGATTTGCACCGTAACAATGCATGATTATTAATGAGGAATTGGGGACTATAGGTGATCAAACTTAGCTCGGCCCGAAAATTTACGGGTTTCGAGCATGGCATTTCCGGCCTGAATTCGGGCTGACCCAATCCGATTTTTAAATTTTTTTGTGCGGACTTTGATGGCCTAATTTAAAGAAAGCTAGTTAAGTTTTTGGACCCGACTCGAAATTATCCGTCAAACCCGCACTATGGCTTTGGACAACAATCTTAGCCTGAAGCTAAGCCCAATTAGNGTTGTGTGGGTCCATCTTAATAAAAAAATATTATAAACCTAAGAAAATTTTAAAAATCATATGTAAAGAAAAATAGGGAATGAAGGGAGTAATTTAAAAATTGAAGATGTTTGTTAATTTAAATAAAATTATCCGAAATACATAATTATAATAGAAGATAAGTTTAAAATATTCAAAAAAGCTATAAAAAAATTCAAAGTCGTCGTTTTTCATTTTAGATATAAATTTATCCATGTAATTTTGTAAAATTTGTTGACACTAAAATAGTGATGATTGTGCTTTAAAAATCTAAATAGTTTTTAAAATGAATCTATTTGTCTATATGTCTATCTGTCTGTCCATTTGTATGTCTATCTATTAATCTATTTATCTATATATCTATCGATCTGTTTGTCTATCTATTTGTCTATATTGTTTACTAAACCAAATGTCACTCAATTAGTTTTCTCCCCTACAATTACCTCCTAATTGAACAAGCCTGCAAATTTTAAGATAATTTTTTTTGTAAATCAATTTGCATTAGAATTTAGAAGTTTAATATGTATGCATACCAAACTTCAACTTGAAATTTTCATAAAGATTTATCTAATTTCATTACTATATAATATACAATCATTTAACTTTTTTTTAGTATATGGTTACATATATTAGATACGTTTAATGATTAAAAGCTTGCTAATTAAAAAAAAACTATCGGTGGAAGAAGTTTTAAATTAAATTGTCACTTGACGTGCAGGTGAATCCTATGGTTTTTTTTTAATAGATATTATGAATGCAATAGCGTGTCAATGCTCCTAGTTATATTAGTATAGATTTGCACCGTAACAATGCATGATTATTAATGAGGAATTGGGGACTATAGGTGATCAAACTTAGCTCGGCCCGAAAATTTACGGGTTTCGAGCATGGCATTTCCGGCCTGAATTCGGGCTGACCCAATCCGATTTTTAAATTTTTTTGTGCGGACTTTGATGGCCTAATTTAAAGAAAGCTAGTTAAGTTTTTGGACCCGACTCGAAATTATCCGTCAAACCCGCACTATGGCTTTGGACAACAATCTTAGCCTGAAGCTAAGCCCAATTAGTGGGCCTTATTTAGATCGTCAAGCCCGGACTGAATCCGTTTGGCCCGATCCATGATCATGACCTCTATTGGGGACCATACACTAATGTTGCAATGATTGCTTTAACTATGTTGGCACTCGGTAGTTGTTAAATAATTCTCTGTTTTAGGTTGTTGGTTACGTTTGTAATTTCACGTGGTTATTTAGGTAAGTACGACTAGATATATAGTAGGGTTAATATTAATTCTTTCCATTGTAAAAAATATTATTTTTGTACCTTAATTAGTGCTCAAAATAACTAATGCAGCCTTTTTACTGCACTCCGTTTTAAAATATTTTTTACATTTTGAATATGGATGTTATTCACAAATTACACTTTAATTTGACCATATTTTGCACTTTATATGTAAGTAAAAATATATTCAAGTGTTTGTCAAAAAAATATAGTCAAGTGGGTTTTTGCTTGATTCGCCTCTATTTATTCTATTAGAAAATCATTTTATTATAATTTTTACAAATACCAATTTACATTGGCAAACGTGTAAAAATTAAACGTAGAGAATAGAATGAAATGGAAGGAGTATTTGATTTAGTTAATCACAATCAAGAGAGATTCTATCATAACTGGAATAATAAATGCTTTAAATTAAGAATCAATAAGAACAATTTATATAAATAGAAAAATTCTAATTGTAACCAACAAAATAAAACACATCAAGGGTCTGTTTGAACTTAGGATTAAAAACCATTTTCCACCATGTTGAAAGATTTTCTCCTAAATTGGGAGGAAAACATTTTCAATCACACTTGGAAGAAAAACATTTTCCAACACAATTGAGATAATTGATTTTCCATTCAATCCAACAATGAAAAATGTTTTAAATGTAAAATCATTACATGCAACCAAACAACTTAAAATTCTTCCTGAAATGAGTTTTACAATGCAAAACAGTTTTTTCATTAAAAACTATTTTCATCCACAAATGGTTTACACCCTACCAAATAAACCCTAAACGGAAAGCATAAAACAATCATCATGAAACGGTAGGAGTACTTACAATTAATGGGAAAAATGATATCACAAAATATATATGCCAACCTGCACATCATATTAATGAAGCTAATCAAAACATATTAGCATACATTGATATCAATCATAAAATGATCCGAACAAAAAGAAAAAATGGTTTTGTTACATGTTACTTTCTATTAGTTAGGAATTATACTTCGTATTAAATTTTTGGGATATGCTTTGCATCTCTTCTTAAGAACAAAAGTACATACATTAATTACCCTTTTTCTAAATTATCAAGGGTTTATGTTATATGTTTTCAAATCAAATGACGTAGCAAATATCAAAGTCTACATGTGGATATTGTAAAAATCGATTTTATTTTTTGTCCACACCAGAGAGTCCTTATTCATGTAATCGAAAACGAAATACATTATCTTTCATTTATTGGCTAATGGCTATGTATTGATAGGTCAAATTATTGGACCTTCCTTTTCAGAAAAAATAAATTTGAATAAGCTTAACTTTTAGAAAAAATAAGATTAGTTAAGTAAAATATGTTTAGTTCAGAAAAATAAGGATTAATACTCTTATAAAATAAGGTCAAATAAGTTCATATATGAAGAAAAAAAGTTTCAGTCAATAATACTAAATTTAGATAAACGAACATAATTTGAACAAAAGTACAAAACGATAGCACCAAAAAAAAAAGTACAAAACGATAGCATACCAGCAACATTGAGGGTTAATGAAATGACTATAAACAGCCACATGAACCAGCTGCAACCAAAGAAGAAAACACATACATGTAAGATAGAACTAGTAAGGACCTTGTGATTATTTACTTGAAATGTGACATACCTGATAGATACAATTCTATTCAAATCAGCTTCATATGCATATACTATGTATTTGTGAAAGTTGAACCTTAGATTTCCATTACAATGTGTCTGCAAAAGATCAAAGAAGAGCTTGCAAAGTCACGACTTCGATAAGGCATTGCCTATACAAGAATTGTAAGTCACTAGAAAATTTTGCATCTAGTTATTAAGACTTGTTAACTGTTATAAGCCGATAACAATTACTCCGTACCAGAATGAAGCCCGTCCTCATTGCTGTGTAGTCGGCTTTTGTTACAATCCCGGCTAGGTGCTTGAAGAATGAAATCTGTAAGCAAATTATATATGTGAATGGTATGATAATTACCTTCAATTTATGAATAATCACAAACACTAAGCACTACATTTGCATATAATATATCTTAGCAGAATACTAGTACGTACTGGTGTTTTGAATGAAGATAAAAAAAGGAATACATACCACATAATTTCGAAACTCTGAATCATTGCCATCAAACCGGTCCTTGATGAACGAAAGGCTTCGAACATCTATTAATATGTCCTTTCTATCTGTATGTATCAACATTCAACAATGAACAATGCAAAATTATAGAGTGTGAGATCCACAATGGCATAATGCACAATATCAAAATTACAGTACTTTAGATCAAAAACTGGAAAAATACAAGATTATTGGTACATTATTATTTACCATAGTCTTCATTATACTGCGTTACAATAGCTTCTTCCCACTTCCGCCACTGAACTATCTACAACGTTATGATGACAAAGTAAATATCAGAAGTATAAGTTGCGAAACAAGGTTTCTGGCTTAAGCTGATAGGCTCAACTGCTCAAGCACCTAATTAGCTACGGACAGCTCGATTTCATATATTTAAGTGTTGAGAAATTGATGTATTGCAATTGGATTTTACCTTCATCTCTCCTAGAAGAACTATCAGCATACAGCCAACTACGTGGGAAATTGCTAACACAAAGATGAGGTAATGAACGTCATGAACAACAGTAAGCGATACAAAAGGTACCTTTCCCTGCAAGTGTAAAGACAGGGCAGAAATCAAAACTCGCAACAATAAGCATATCAGCATATACTCCGTATATGTTTAGCAATAGACACTAGCTAGTCATTATAGAATCAATCACAGGAACAACTCAATCAAAAACCTCAATTGATGGTGGATGTCGATCAAAGAATAGGTATAATTACTCGATTAGTCTCAACCACTAGCTTACACTTTAGATTGATTGGTTTTTGACATTATTATACACGTACTACTAACTTACTAAGCAAATTGCTCGTAAAAATAAAAACTACTAAGCTAATTGTCTACACAATATAATCAGGAATTCATATTAATTATTTAATTAGTAACTCGATTGACAATTTAAGCAGTAATGGCCGGATAGAAGATCAGTATTGTACCACTTTGCAAGTAGCATTGGTAGCAGCCTCTGCTAAGAGGCGGCGACTTCCTCCATTAGAGAGACCGAAAGGGGACTGAAAATGGGCAGTTGTTGAAATTTCGTTATGGTGACAAGGGAGTCCATATCGAATAAGTTCTTCTGGTATACACCATTTCTCCAAATTTTTTTCGAAAAAAGTAAGCAGCAGAGATATAAAGCCTAATAACATTAACTCTGCAATATCAAAAAGCATCACAACATAGTGGTCAGATCACTAGCTACAACAAACAACAAGGACGAAAATTTTTTATAAACAAAAAAAATATATCACCTTCTTTAATTTTCTGCAAGGCTAAATAAAGAGATATCTTCTCCTCCTTCTTCAACACCTACAAGCATACAATATAGACCATATATATGTTAGTTTAGTACTTAAGTCATTATCATCTAACTATAATGATGTCCATTACTCGAGCAAGGGAACGAAGACTTGCCTCGCCAAGGTGATGAAGAAGTTTTTCGATGATTAAAGAAACAACAACAATCACAAAAACTACAGCTCCAATCACCCATGATGGTGTCTCCTCAAACTTCAGCCCTCCGCCTCCTCCAGCCATTTTTTCGGCCTGAATTTGAATCAAAGCTAGCTAGTATCCAAGTATCACTCTCTAGAGCGCAATCTTAACATGTAACCAATCTTACCACAAGTAGTCCACAGCATTGCATGCATTATATCATGAGGCATTACTTGATCCGTTGAACTTCTTTGAAATTTCAACGACGTTGACTTAATGACTTCAACATTGTACTACTTCAAGTAAACGTAGTAATTTGTCTTAGACCTCTTGACTGTCCTACTCTTGGAGTCTTGGGTCCCTAGTAGCCCTTATTTAACATTTCCGTTATCGTGGAGCGATTGAAGACCATAAGTAAGTGTTATATACATTGGCTTGATTTGATAACTAGGAAAGATATTTTTATATTTTTCTTCAAGTTGGCCTTTCCATTAATAGAGTTTCAAGTATGGTGAGCTATTTGAATAGTAAGAAATTAAGAATGTACTACATAAAACTACAATAATGACAACTACACTAAAGTTTGTTAGGTTCATTGAATAGCAACTACGAAATGAAAAGGGTAAGGCAAGGCAGTTTCAAGGATCCCCACCGCATAGGGCTCCAACATACATTGGGCCCCAAATTTTAGATTTTCTTTTATATCATTGCCTATATATAATATATAAGAACATCTAAATATTATTAATATAGGGGCTTAGTTTGATTTTTTTAGAATAGGGTCCCTAAAATTTTAGTCACGGTCCTAGAACAAGGCTAAATGCTAAAGCAACGTCTCTAGAAATGAAACCTTCGATTTTGCCATAAAATTAAACCTCTCAATCTTTTTGAGTCATTATATATTCTTAATTAATTTTCTCTAGCTGTAATGAAAAAGTGTCGTCTCTTACGTACTTAAAGAATATCTTAATTATATCATAATATATTACGGAATATACTACCTCTGTTAACAATTATATGCAACACTTAAATATTATTTGTGAGATATAAAAAATTCAAGTGTTACACATAATAGTTAATGGAGGTACTAGTATATTAAAATGCAAGGAGAAGAATTGAAATGTTGTCATATGTTTCTCCTCTATTTGATTAGAATGACATGGATAACATGACTATTACGCGATGTATAATGTTTTGTAAGAAAAAGTATGAAAGTAATAAACACGTTGATATACGGTTAAATATGGGACATGGGTACATTAACCGCAAACTGGAAGTACACTATAGAGTGCATCTTTTTTGTATCAAATAGGATTTTTTGAACAGAAATACCTTTATTTTGTCCATTTTAAAAAAAAAAAAAAAACAAAAACAAAAACCTACCTTTATTTTTACTGTTTGTGAAAATCTACTTTATTTTGTTATTTTCTTTGTTTATTACTACCTTCATAAAAGTTCCAATGTTGATTCAAACATCTAAAAAAACATGTAAGTTGATAGAGTATAAAACCAATTCCTGGGCCTCAACCATAAGTTTAAGCTTTTGGTTGAGATGGTCCTCTAACATGGTATTAGAGCCAACGTGACACATAGGTCACGGGTTCGAATCTCATCCACCCCTCCCTTCTATGTGGAATTATTAAGCGCAGGGTATGAGGTGGCCCAGGGGGCGTGATAGAGTATAAAACCAAACCAATTCCTGGGCCTCAACCATGATGTCACGTGCAAATCAAGTGGTTTTTAGTTACCTAATAGCGAAAGTCAACAACGAAATTTTATTTTAAGTAGTGGTCAACGAAGAAAACAACAAAGTATAAGTTAGTTTTCATAAAAAGTAAACAACAGAGGTAGTTTTAGACAAAAAATCCTAACAAGTATTTATAAATTTCTTTTTTTAAGGTGCTAAAGAGTCACAAGGGCGCAATGACAATAGATCCCAAGAATCCAAGATCACCAGAAATCGCGCAAAAGAGAAGCTATTACCAATTGAGCTATCCCTTACTCTCAATATATTTACAAATTTGAGATAGGAGGGAGTACATGCAATATTTACACTAATGGCATGTTTACTTCAACTTAAAATCAGTTCAGTTCAGCTCTGTTAGGTTCAGTTCGGTTCAGTTCAGCTCTTCTTTTATTTTGCTACTCATTAATCCTTCATTAAAAAAAAAAAAATCTTTCAGTTCAGTTTAGTTCAGCTCTAATCAGTTCGGTTCAATTCAATTCAGACGTTTTCAATTGAAATAAACAGACCTTAAGTACTAAGAGCTAAATAGCTAATTACCAATGCAAACAAGACCTAAATCTTTAAATAATAACCGATATATTGTGCCTATTATTTTTTCCTCCTAAAAGAAGCAAAAAACAACCCGACGCAAGTACGTACATAGTATTTCATCAGAAAGGGTGCACTTCAGTACTTCACTAGAAAAGCTGATTACTTTTGTCTCAACTTCTTGGGTTGAATCCAGGATGAAAGTTACTGATCCATTTAGCCCATGCTCAATTCCAAGCCCATGCCCAATCCCAAATCATACTTTTGCTATCTATCTATTAATGTGCGAGCAACATTATTATTTAAAGAACAATGCTTGACATGTAGCGGTCCCGAAACAACCCATAACCCAGCCTGCTTGTTTATCTATTCAGCATACGAACGATCTAATCACTGGGAAACCTCGCTCCCTACTTGAGCATAGTGGGACGGTGACTATTCGAGTCTACAAAGACTTCACGGAGGATGGTTGTTGACTTTTACTGAAATTTCGTTATAAACCAAATGTACTCGCCTTACGCAATGACCCTTCCCATGGTCTAAATAACAATTAATTTGTGGATATCCGTTGTCTCACAATTCTTCCATTTTTCAGTAACGTTTGTTTTGAACAATGTCAATATTATTCATTTTCCTTGAAAAATGAAGAAAATTTTGAAAAAACACCCCTCATATACGATTTCTTGTTTTTATACATGAATCGTGCATTATATATGGGTTAATCTAGTTTTAGGATAATTTTGTACTTTCTTAACATAACACCTCTTTAATTATACTCATCAAAATCAAATTTTCATAAATATGCAATTATTATGTTCAAACCTCGTTTTCGATTGTCTCTACCAAGGTTGCACAAAAACGAATATCGGTACGGTAAGGACACAAAACGGGTACGAGAAAATGCCATTGAAAAAATTGAGGATACCGGTACGTGAACGAAAACTATAAACAAATATATAAATTTCTACATAATTTCAATAGAATATAGAGGTAATTATCAAATTTGGTGATGATAATATGATTATCAAATATAAGAACTACTAAAAACCTAAAAAAACATAAACAATAAAGCGGGAAAAATAACTCAAAAGATATGGGATACTCGAAAGAGCATAATCAGTAACGTCAATATGGGTACGCGTGTCCAACGTGTGTTGGTGTCGGATATGGGATACGACAGGTTAGAGGTGTGTCCGTGCAACCTAAGTCTTTTCCAAACACCGCTATAAAAAGATTAGAATGTTCAATTTTTTTCAGGTTGTGCCAAAAAAAAACAATAATAATAATTTATTGTGGAATAATTAATTTCATGCAATGACCTTTGTGGATCAATAGGGACTTGCTAACCCTTGCCCCAACATAATCTACATTAGTGAGACCCATGTAAACTCTTATTTATTTATTTATTAATTTTACATTGAAATTGTCATGTTAACTCCTAAGTCTTAATCAAGAAATGCAATGATCAACTAATAAATGCGATTATTTCTAATGCCATAAACTTGAGTGAATTATCAAACACCCCCCCCCCCCAAAGAAATAATCAATATTTTAGAGTTTACTTAAATTCTTTAATTTCCCCCATAAATATATATACTGTATATATTATTATTTCATTTCCTACTCCTTGTTATTAAATTGTGAAAGAAAATATAAAATAAAGGAATAAACCTGGTCGCAACAGAGATGGAGCTCATGTTTACACTCAACAATATTTGTTATATTTTATCCTTTCCCACAAAGAAAGAAAAAAAAAATATTTATTCAAATTTAGTACTTAATAAAATGGGAATTTTTTAATAATACTTAAACATGCAGAAATCCAGTCAACAATCTATAGATTGACTTCATTTACAAACAATTGGATTGAAAGTTTGCAATGTCAACCATATTAAGAAGTCAACCTTTAGACTTCAAAGTTTTTTTTTTTTTGGGAAGCCACAATGCCCGTAAAGACGTTAATAAGATTCGATCGCAAGATTACGTGAAATCGGGAGGAAAGCTATAACCACTTAAGCTATCCAACCACTTTAAAGTTTATTATATTAGAGTACGTGCAAAAACTCATAAGGCATGGCAGATTACCCGTAATTAATTAATTCATACTCCATATGCTTAATGTCATTCCATTAAAATATCATAGGTTACTTATTTGCCTAATATTTTCGGATTGCTTGACTTTTTTGTAAAGAGGTGAAATTGATATTAATAATTTAATATTATACATTGAACCTGATAAAATGATTTTAAACTTAGAAAAAATCTATCTAATATAATCTACGTAACGATTATACATTTTGTGCGGAATTGGGTTATTGTTTCACAAAAGAATATATATTTCGTAACATCGCCTTATCGTGTAAGAATTCAACAAATTATAAATTTGATTGTTTCAACTATTGTGTTGTTTTACTATATAATACTACTAGAAAAGAGGTTATTTATGACGGGAAATCCCGTCGTAGAAAATGGGTGTCGTAAATGAGAACCCGTGGTAAAAAATGGCAGTCGTAAATGAAATTTTTCCGTCACGATCCCGTCGTAAATGCTTTCTTTTGTTGTTATTTTTTATAGAATTTCTAGAAATCAAGTCATTTACGACAACCTATTTGACTATTTATGACAGAATTTAAGCTCGACGTTAATCTGTCCCGTCGTAGATGAACAAACTTGTGGTAGTGTAAGCATCTACTTTTATTTCACAATTCAATGCATATATATGCACACATATAATACATACATACATTACATACACACACACATATATAATATTTCTTCGGAAATTAGGATATTTTCAACCCTTTTCCTTTATTTCCTTTTGTCTTTTATTTTTAAGTTCAATAAAAATTGACAAAATTTCAATTCCCTTTTAGTGGGATTTGTCGTTTAGATATCCCTATGTTATTTTTACTGGATCAACTATAAGTTGAAAACTTAACCCCAGCTACATAATGGCCTCGAAAAGGAACAATACAAACGCTACTAGATAACATACTAAAGAGAAAATTAATACAACACATTTCATTTCTAATTACTAATTTTCTTGGTTGTTGGGGGTGATCCAGCATATGAATAGGTTCCAGTTTTCTTTTAACACCACTTAGAAATCTTGCGTGGATGGGTCTTTTGGCTTGGGGAAGCTCTTTTGTGTCTTCCATGGCTTCAACTTTAAACATACAATGAAAAATGTGGTCATAGTATGTATTGTTTGTGTTTTTTGAGCTTCTTCTAGCACAGTTCGGTCTTTAGTAAAATTTTATGTGACATCGAGAAGTAAGACAATTGTTCAACTACAACCAAATGAGTCAAACATGGTCGGAATATCTTCACGTCTAAAACAGATCAATAGACCAGCCTTGTCGTATTGAAGACTATAAAATATAGTGATGTGAAATAGGGCATTTAGAATGTTTGATATGCAATGATTGTAGCATCAAATTAAGGATAGTTTTAATTTGATTACTTGTTAGTTGAGGTTTAGTTTTAAAATTCCTTTGTAGATGTTGTATAACCCTTTATTAATGAACTAATTTTTACCATAAAAAAAAGTTATTGGTTGAAAAATCTGATTTTAATGTGTTGATTAATGTTGATGGTAATTTAATTTAGATATTTATTTACTTTAAAGAATCGCAAATAAGCAATATTGACCATCACTGTACTCCAATAAATGCTACTCCCTCCGTTCCCTTTTATTTGATACATTTTGACTTGCACTTATGTCAATGCATTTGTTTGATCTTAAATATTTTTTGTTATGTATATGTAAAAACTATAATAATTGAATATTAATAATGTACTCATTGAGATGAATCAAACAAGACCCCATATGATTATATAATGCTTTATATATTGAAAGTAATTTAAAAGATTCTCTCTCATTTTATGAATAGTGCCAAGATTTCAAACGTATCAAATATTTAGGATCGGATGAAGTATGACTTAAAAACTATCAAGAGTTCTTTAGATAACGAGGAATATTGCACGTTTAACAAACTTTTTGAAATTGAAAGAGTAGTTAATTAGTATCGAAAATCGAAATCATGTACTCTTTAGTTACATCCTACTGAGTACGCCGTAGTATCTTTAAATATATTTATTTGGGTACGAATTATATATAGGATTCTCAATGGTTTTTTTTCCTTATACAACAATTCAAGAGTAAAAACCCTAGAAAATACAAAGCAAAAAGGCTAAACAAAACTAAAGAAGAAAAAATCAACTAAAGGACTCTGAATCCCACTAGTCCCTAATTCACTACTACTCCACCATTGGAACATTCCTAGGTAGAGCTACTTCCCCTAGATTCTCCAATAAAACGGCTTTAAGATCCCTACGGACCACCTCGAATATCTCAAGCTTTTGCTTCTTAGAGAATAAGAAGAATGATATCCCTTAATCTGGTGGAAGAATTAAAAAGGGGTAGAATAGTCTTTTTATATTTTTTTTTTTTCCATTTATCTCCATGTACATGTCTTAGTTACATTATACCTAAATACAATCACATTATCAGTTTAATAAATAACATTACAAATAGAAAAAATCACATTATAGTAGTAACTTATCCCCATGTACCTACCTTATTCATTTTATACCTACATACAATCACATTGTCTGTTTAATAAATAACATTATAAATAGAGGAAATCACATTAATATAGTAATATATGTCTAAAAATTAAAAAAATATGAAAAGACAACATATACCCTTGTTTGATTCCTCCAACAGATTGAAATTTATCATTCCTCTAGAGAATAGGGACACCATAGTTAGCTAAGTGGCCAATTGGCTAACCTATTTGCCTCTCTATAATAGCGTTCAATTGTCACTTCCCACCCTTCAAGAGCCTCAAGCAAACAACACTTTATTAAATGATAATAAGGGTCTGTTTACTTCAACTGAAAACAGTTGAACTGAACTGTACTGAATTGAATTGAACTGAACTAAAAGTTTTTTTTATGTAGGATTAGGGCCGGTTTACTTCAGCTTAAAATCAGTTCAGTTCAGCTCTTCTTTTATTTTGCTACTCATTAACCCTTCATAAAAAACTTTCAGTTTAGTCCAGTTCAGCTCCAATCTGTTCACTTCTGGTCAGTTCAACTGAAGTAAACAGACTCTTAATGAATAGCAACGTAAAAGAATAACTGAACTGAACTGAACTGATTTTAAGCTGAAGTAAACAGGCACTAAGTAGAGTTGGATGCCAAAGAGCAAAGACCCAACCATACTTAAAAACTCAATTACGATTATGTTAAAATTGTTAATCATCATATTATAATTCTCAATTGTTATTTGCTAAAATTATTTTAGTGAAACGAATTACAGTATTTTTTATGGCCTGCTTATTGTACCAAGTCAAGTGCATTTTAAAATCATATAAAATTAATAACAAAAAAAATATGCCGTACCTTAAGGTTAATCGAATGTGTTCAACATTCGGCACAAGAAATTAATTAAAATACCTTTTCTAATTATGACTCTAATGGTCAATAATATAATATTTGACTAAGCAAGTGAAATGGACCGTTAATTAGTACTTTAAATAATTTGATGAATGAAAACATATATAAGTTGACTTATAGGATGGGACTAAAGTTTTGACAAAGAAGAATGGTAGAAATTGAAGTGTTACAATTAAAATTATGTGCCACATGAAATTATGTCTGGAAATTTAACATCACTAACTTACAATCACATTTTGTGAACTTCCATTTGGCATCATTCCATTAAAATATCATAGGCTGCTACGTATTTCCATGTTAGAGTAATAGAAAGATATACTCCGTAGCCTACAAACATAATCATATTGATTGAACATTCAAAGAGTAGAAATCAAATTTGCTAGTTTAGTAAGACAATTTTTTGCCCCGATGAGATTAACACTATGTTTGGATAATTATTTTGAAGGGAAAGGATAGGAGGGGAACAAAACATTCGGAGAAAGGGAACTTCATTTTCTTTTCAAATCTCTCCAATAGAGGGATAGTGTTTATTAAGAGATGAAGGAACATGGATCTCTTCTTCTCTCTCCCCCTCCTTCCCCCAACTAATAATTAATCATCCAAACAAGGGAGCTTGTTGATTGCCTCTCCTTTCCCTTCCCTCCCTTTCTCTCCAATTCCTTGTATCCAAACAAAGCGTAAGTATTACTTTGTCCTTGTTATAAGTAGGGTTGTACAAAAAATGATATGGACCGCACCAAACCGCGGAGCAAACCGTATTTCTGCGATCTGGTCTGGTCTGCGGTCTAAAATTTGTGGCCTGGTTTTTTTAAGCTAGACCGTAATTTTTGTGGTCTGGTTTTTTTATTTTTTTTTAGACCAGATCAGACCCTAAACCGTAAATAATTATGGTTTGCGGTTTTAGACCGTAAACCATAAACCGCATAAACCTTTTAAATTTGCAACTCTATATGGTTTTCCATTTTATAATTGATTGATAGATGTTATATTGTCATTTTCAATTGTGGACTTGCACTTGGTTGTATAGGTAAACTTATCGTTTGTTGTGTATTAACATTTCGCTCTAATAAAGATATGCTTCATAAAATCTTTTAAGAATTGCGGTTTAACCGCAAACCGCACTAGACCAGACCGTTTAAAAAATTGTGGTCTGGTCTGGTCTAAAATACGGTCTGGTCTGGTATGGAAAATACCTAGACCGCAATTTTGTGGTCTGATCTGGTCTGGACCTCAGACTGCACAGACCGGACTGTGTACACCCCTAGTTATAAGTTACTCAAATTTTTAATTTTCCACGCATATTAAAGACCGAGTCGATGAGAGAGTGAGGGGTAGCTCAAGTGGTAAAAGCTTCCCTCCCGGTTCCAGGAGATCCTGGAATCGATTCTCATCCCCGCCCCTCTGGCTCCCTAGCACCAAAAA
>PYUH01004010.1:503021-577147 GCA_016808085.1 Suaeda aralocaspica
AAAAAAAAAAAAAAAAAGAAAGACCGAGTCGATGAGGTTAGCATATATTGTTTTAATTGGGAAAATATTGATTACATAATGCCTTATTTACTTCCCATGATAATTCAGTTGGAAAATTATTGTAATTGTTTTGGTCAACCACTAATTAAAAACAAAATTGTGATGATTCAATAATAAACACTTTCAATTTAAGAACCAAAAAGAATGTTGTATACGATACAAGTATAAAAATTTCTAATGTAACCGAAAACTTAAACTCCCTAAATTAAACAAGTAACGAATTTCATTTTCTGAAACAAAGAGAGTACCTATCATTTATATTTTATTGTACAATAAGGTCGTGACTCGTTGACTAATAATATGGAGGAAAATAATAGTTGCTTGACATCCTTAACTTAGTTACATATTGGCACGGATGAGTAGAGGTATGAGGTATAGAGATTGGGTGAAGAATGAGGACCGCGATGGATTTTATGTTATACTCGTCTAGCCCCACTAAGCCTCGTACTCGATCTCATTGTCATAGTTAGAGTCCCTAACCCATTCTTGAATGCAATCACTAACTTACCATCACAATTTATGAGTATCCATCCAATTTAGTATCAACTACTATATATTAAAAAGCCAAGCGCATCTGATAGCCTGCCTTGTGGAGCTTCCACGCAGTTGCTCACATGGCGCCCACATGATAATATTTATACCACAATGCTGACTTGGCATTGCATATAAGAACCAAACTTTTATACTTTAAAAAGAAAAGTAGCAAGGTTTGATCTTGGAACTCCTCAATAACAACTAACGTTAGAACCACTAATCCATTTGTGAGATTATTATCAACAAAAGTAATAAAATTATATAAAGTGTTCTTTGTGGCTTTTAAAACCAAATACCAACATTCATCTTCCTCATGTTATTCGAAAAATAAACGAAAGAATTTATTTATTATGTATTCCTTTTGTTCTCTCCTTTGCTATTAATTATTAAGTAGTCATTGTTGTATTCATCATCCTCTGTCATCAATGGCATCATTTGACAATTTTGTAATTGTTATATTACTTATATCCCACTAAATAATTCACACAATAAATTTGTAAACTGCAGTATTCTTGGTATTTGTCTCCATACACTAGCATCATCCTACAAACTTTTAATAAGTTTTCAATGCCTCTCACTCTTTAATTTTTTGCATTGGATTACGATTTAAGCTTTACAATTCTATACCACCACATGATAATAATCAAATCCCCAATTGCTTGAACATGTAATTTATGACCACCTTAGGCATGGCTAATGATGCGTATTTTGATGGGTTTCCAAGAATCAAACCAATCAAAACAAGCAAAGGGCTCAAACTGATCGAATTTTATGAAGTTGTTGATGAATTGTGATGAATAAGTGACGAATTATGGTGGAGGTGTAGTATTTTATGATTGAATTTAATTAGTAACCAAAGGATATGACTTTCAATCGCAGTTGAAAGATTTTGAAACTTGAGTCTCGGTCAAGATTCACACATAACATGCAACTTTAACAAAGTTTCGTTCACAAGAACTTTTTCTCAAAAACACAACACACACCTAAAACAATGAGAACTATGAGTATTTATAGGACTATGAATGGAACAATCCTGCAATCCTAAGCCAATAAAAACTCACCTAAAATTAGGATAACATTCTAAAAATAAATCCTAAATTTCGTGCTAAACAATATCCTAAAATAAATCCTAACTATACTTGGACTCCGGGTAAAAGAAATCTAACTAAAAATTGATTTCCAGTTTGACAACCGAACAAAAATATGGATAAAACATTATTTTCCGTATTTTTTCTGAAATTTTGAAATATTTTTCCTTCAAATTAGATTCAATAAGCTTTAAAACGCATATTCACACGCCTTTTATATAAAATCCAACTGTCAATGAAAAATCTTCAAAGTCAGACAAATTGCATGCACGGCTCCGAAACTAAAATTCTATCGTTAGAAGCTCCAATGAACGTCCTAGATTGAATCTTTTAATCAAGAAACCTTTAAGAACGTGATCCTCTAATATTATATACCAAGTATGATGAACACGAACTCATGATCAAAAGGTGACACAACAATGAAATTTAAAGAAAGCATTTAAAAATTCCAACTTTGATTCTTCTAATTTACATCAGCTTAAGCTAGCTACTCACATTGGAAATTGAAAGTTTCCTATGACAATATTAATCAACTGGCACATGTTCAAAATAGCAAGTTAGAAACAAATTTTATTTCTAACTTTTAAAAACAAGTAATTTCTCAATACGGTTATACACATATCAATTTTTTGTTAGCTTCTGTATTCGGGTAAAGGAAGCCATAATAGGCAACAATGTGGACATGCATATCAATCTAAGGTATTATTGATCGGTATCTCCTCCCTATACTTTAATCATCTATGATAAATGATATTCACTTTAATTTTTGTTTTTTAGGAGTTGCATAAGCAAGTGACATATGATCTTATAAAATCATGATCGAGGGAAGCTCTAACCAACCAAGCTAAGGTATCTCCACTTTTTAATTATTTGACATTGAGCATATCAATCAACAAAGTTACATATCACAATAACTCGAGACATCGCCCGATCCACAAACTAGTTATTCCATAGAAAATCACTAATTTTAAATTTCCATATAAGAGTATGAAATATCAGCCTACAAACATAGTCATATAGAACATTCGAAAATTACAAAATAATTTTGCTAGAATATTATTCGGACATGTTTGTCCCTGTGACCTTTATTAAAAATAAAATAAAAAGTCAGACATGTTTGCTAGAATGTCTACCTAATGCTTTAGTTGATAGCTAATTTTGATAAGAAAACTGTAAAATTTTACAAAAATAACTAGTCATAACATTGTCACTTTTCACAACAAATGCAATTTAGGGTCAAAGTAATCATTATTTGGCCTAAAATGTTAATTTAATTGTTAATATTTTTAAGTCCAAAGTACCTTTTAATTTAACCCTTGAGACTACCTGAAAGGAGATTTTGCTATATAAAAACAATTAATTTAAGAGACATCATTGATTGCCGTGATTGGCCTGCAACCTTAGAGTTCAATTCTTCAGACGTCTTTAACAATGCATATCATACTCGTTCATTTTTTATTTTTTCCTTATCATATATACCCATGCTTCATGTATAATCCTTGACAAATATGCCTTTAATACGTACAAAAATTTGAGTTCTAGTAATATGTTATCCAATTTAATTTAATAAATATAAAATAAAAGTAAACGCTTTAAGTTTAATTAATCACAAGTCCACACATGGTCAAGTATATTATATTCATACACTAATTTTAAGAGAGCTTTAAGGTCAACATGAACATTATTGAATTATACATTTATCCTCAATGGTAATGGGAAAATTATTATTGGTACATTGTAAATTTGTTGTAATAACAAAAATTGCTTTCAAGATCCAATACAGGAAATGATGGATACAAATTATACTTTGACCAAAGTAGTTATTCTCACTCGAATATATATGTATAATTGTCTATTACTAACTTGTATTTAAATACGATTTTATGGCATTTAAAATAAAAACAAAAGGTGATAAAATCAAAATTTCTATACACTCTATTTTTGCTATATATCGAGGTACTTATCTAACAATCTCACCACTCCATAAACTTAAAATTGATTATATATTTGTACTAATATAGCATCGCACGATTTACAAATTTGATTAGTTAGTTGTTAATGTTGAAAACCAAATAATTATTATATTTTAATAATTGTTTAAAAAATAATTTGTAGATTATTTGTATTTTTAAAACAAATACAAATTATATAATTGATTATGTATATTATGAGTATAATTCATTTAAAACAATTATATATAAATTATCGAATACTCATGTATACTGTTATTATTTATTTCATTCGATTTACTTATGAAAATAAATGTCATCTAACAATTTTATATGTAACTCTATAAATAATTTAATTTTTTTTATCAAATTAAATTTTATGAAATACAAAATTTTAGTAGATGCTAACTTTAAAATAATAAATTCAAATATGCTATAAAAAAATCAACTAAATGATATGGTTACAAACATTATTACTAAAATCGAAAATTAAAAATTCATTGTTACCAATGGATTAAGAAAAACAGCAAAATATATACATGTACTTTCTACTTAAATAATTTCTACTATATATTATTATTGCGATGTTTATATAACTATAATGTTTTTTTAGGTATTCCATGCAATAGTTTAATATTTAAGCTATTAAATTCACGTGCAAAATTGTTGATAATTTATTATTATTATTATTATTATTAAATTTCTTGTAATTTATTACTTCTCACTGTTATCTTTTTAAAATTACAGGAATCTTGTGCAATAATTTTATTGTTGAACTATTATAATTGCTTGCAATAATATTGTTGATAATTTTTTTAATATTATTAATGTTCTTATTATTAATTACATCTCAATATTATCTTCGTAAAACTATTGCTATTATGTGCAATAGTTTTATATTTGAACTATTAAAATCCCGTGAAACTATTAAAAAATAAGTCATTTATTTGATTTTTTTTTTTATAAAATAGGAATATGCAAAGTAATAATATTATCTCCCGTGCAAAAGTAATAATAGGTCATTTATTTGACATGAAACCATTTTATTAAATTATTACCAATAACATTAAGGGGAACTAATTTATTTGCTTATAGTTTGTTCATTTTAAACACACTGTACAATAATTATTAAAATTTTGTGGGATCCTTTTTTTTTTTAAATTGATCTGCCATCTATTACATTTTGAAATATAAAGTTATAAATTCATGTTTATTTGATTGATCAATATCGTCTCTCAAAAGTTGTCTCTAGCTAGTCACTCACAAGTCTTGTGCTCTATAAAAATTATGAACAATATTATTATGTAGAGAAATAAAAATTATCGACATTATTATTTAATTATAGACATCAATGAAAAGACAAATTTATGAAATTACAAAAAGAAAAAAAAAATTAGGTCATTTTCTTTAGTTTTAGAAAAAGGAATATACAAAGTAATAATATTAGTTTACGTACAATATAGTATGTTTAAACAAAATGACATGAAATCAAAATACTAAATTAAAATACTCCGTTTTAACAATAACATTATGAGCAAAAACTAAAATTCTTATTATTATTAATTTTATTGCTACACGTGCATTAATTTGTATTTGAACAATTATAATCATATGCAACTATTAAAAAATTGGTCATTTATTATTTTTAAAAGAAAATGTGCAAAGTATAATAGTATTACATTAATTTTTATATAATAATTTAAGAAAATGATTATACATATATGAGTAGAATAAAAAAGTAAATAAAAAAAATATACATTTAAAATGTTTATAAAGTATTTTACAATATATTATACTCCGTAATTATGTTTAGTATTTTTAATATGGTATGATATAAAAAATATTTTCTAAAAATTTTAATATAAAATATTGAATCACAAGCCATTGAGACAGCGACATATGCCAGACTCTAATCAAGTTGCTTGTGTTTTAGTATAAGTAATGGATGCTGCAATTTTTTTTCTGATCGAAACATAGAATCCTTTTTTACAAATTCAAATTCTACGGTTTTGAGGAAAAAACCGCAGCATATATATATATACATATATACATATTATATATATATATAATATGGGAGTATACTTCCTTTGACAAATGTACATTGAGATTTGATAAGTTTCAGTGATTTGAAAAATAATTATCATAATTTAATAATAGCTATCTCTAACTAAATTTCATTTGTAAAATTTGAAAAAACCCTCGTTTGGGCTAGATGCGAGCTAAATCTATATTTTTTTGTTCTTCGTCTCTTCAACTCTATTTCATCAAAAAAGGTGAAGGCATAACAAATTAATGGAGGAAGAGAAATGAGGTGAATGATTTCAATTTTTGATTTTGATATTGTTGATTCTCTTTAGTTTGATCTGTTGTAGTGTTGGGCTATGGTGGCTATAAGGTCAAAGGGCTAGGCATGGGTTTAGAGTAGGTAATAGAGTTAAAGGAAAAAGTGATAAAATCTTGTATTCTAGAGTTGCGTAATTATTTTGTTTTACCATGTTTTTGGATTGAGGAGTTCAAGAAGTGTTCTTGCTTAATCATCCCCCAACAAGAAACCTGTAGCCATACTAGCCAATAACACAATCAAACCCACATTTTAAGTGTCATACTAGGTTGTACGGACACATCTCCAATTTGAAGTACCCTGTGTCCGACACTAACATGATACTGACATATGTTGGAAACATGTACCCATATTGACGTAATTGCTTAGGCTCCTTCGAGTACCCGATAAATTTTGATTTATTTTCCCCACTTTAATTATTTATGTCTTTTAGATTTTTAATAATTGTTATGGTTAATAACCATATTATCATCACCAAATTTGATATTTACCTTTGTGTTCTATTGAAGTTATGTATTCTCTTATTGTTTTTTGTCACGTACCCGTTTTGTGTTAGTATTCATACCGGTACTCGTTTCTGTGCAACCTAAGTGCCGCATACAAATAATGTTAGTTGATAACTTGTTATAACTTATAAGCAATGCATGAGCACTAGAATAAACAAATCTAAAGCATCATTTGCCTTAGAATTGTTTCTATAAGACTAATTCATTTATAAAAAGTAATACGACATTCATAAAAGAAATCAAAATTAACAAATACATAAGAATAGCAATAAAACAAAAAATTCAACTCTATCACAATCACCATCATCGGGGAGTAGATATGACGATTTTGCATACCCTCGCCTTTCATATCGTTGTTTGATACTACCTTCTACATACTACTCTACGAGGAGTCTTTCGATCTATTATATACTTCTATTTGTGTAATTGAACTAAATATGATACGGAATATAATAAATTGTATTTGTGTGTTTGATAGTTGCCGCAACATCGCATAAATCTTCATCAACTAATCAAATTTACCATGACTCAAAAGATTTATGAACTTTAAAAAAAAAAATTAATACTACTCCATCGCAAGTAAAGTAGGCAAGACATGCCCATCCTTTCAAATGAGCAACAATCCTCTTTAATGGAGAAGTATTATTGAAGACTCAAAGACCGAATAACTATCAGGAATCGAGGTGTAGTTATGTTTGATTAAGGTGAAACAAATCAATGAAATAATGAGTGGAAGAAAAATGAACAAAGAACACAACGATTTAAGTGGTTCGGTCAAATTAGACATACATTCACATGCGGGGAATTCGAGAGATCTTTCACAATAATGGAGAAAAAAACAAGAGAATATATAAGAAAACCTAAATATATACTAGTATTGGCTTAAGGTATGACCTAATTGATCAACTATAAGATCCTTTTATAACATAAGAGAACCCTAATAATACCCTAAGTATTCTCCAAGTATGACTCAAGTAGCTATCAAGTCACAAAATAACAACAACAAAAACAAAGAAAATAAAAATTGGGCCTTTCCATTGATTTATTTTTAAGCCGGTCGAAATATCATAAATGGAATAATGGATGCTAGAATTTTTTCATGGTTGCTAAGCACGATCTCACTTTACTTCAACGTAATCCAATAAAATTACTTTAATGTCTCTATTGTATTTCATACCTAAATTTTGTTCAAATTATATGAAATAGTCATGTTAGTTTTGAACAGCTAAAATGAAATAGTCATGTTAGTTTTGTTCAATTTACATGAAATATTTTTCATGTTAGATTTGTTCGATTTTACATGAAGCAAATATGTTACATTTGTTCAATTTATATGAAACAAACAAAAATTCGAAGCTCATCCAAATTCAAAGTTATCTCATATTCAAAATTGTTGAGTTTAGATAATCCTACATATAGCAAGATCAATGGACTTTGATAGGAAAATTATTATTTTTTAATAAGTTGAGAGAAAAAAAAAAAGGAGAGAGAGAAAGTTTGTTTTATCTTAAAACCTAACAAATAAGGTAGTTTTAGGTTGTGCTAAGTAAAGTAAGGTTACGTTTAGCCATCCCAAACTTTTTTAAGAGAGAAAAGAGGATAAAATTTTAGTCATGCAAAATTCAAGCACTGCATTTCTATTTTTTGCAAAATACTTTCCATTAATTTAGAAAATAACTAAAAATTATGTTGTATTAGAATTGAAATGGTTCTAACAAGCATAGCATGACAAAGTTACCCGCGCTAACCTTGAAGCGTTACTAGCTAAATATATCGTGCCCGTTGGAACCTAAGTTAGAAACTTCTCAGAAGGTCATCCATACTAAGATTGCTCCCAGCTAAGCACGCTTAACTATTAATTTTCCTAGGAAACGAGCTCCCTAAAAAAAATGCATCTCGTTGTTATGAGTAGCGCATATAATCCTTTTAAAGAAATTATGATAGATATTACACTAATTCTAAAAATAATCCATTCATCCTTCTTAATCCAATTGCTAGGCTAAATCAAACGACCATAAAATAAAGTAGCCTAAATTCCAGGGCCCCCACGATGAACTTTATTAATTGAGTACTAAAATAATTAAGGCGAGACTTGAAGATTTTCTCTCATATTATACACTTGTCATATTTAGAACATTGCATTTTCTTTATTAATTACAAAACCTAAAAAGTATTCACATTCGCTTAGATCAACTACTCTAACTAGGTGTTTATCCTTCAGTCTTCGTAGACTTGACCATACATACCCTATTCATAAGTTAGGTCATGTTTTTTTTGATTTAGGGAGATAGTTTATGACTTATCTTATACTGTTAATCTTGGACAAAACATCTAGCACCACCGACAATAGGTGTTAATTTCAGAATGACACTAACTATTGAAACCGCATTTGAAAATTGAGACGTAACCAGTAATTCTATTTGCTACCAGTAATAATATATAAAATTAATTTTTTTTAGATGATAAAACCTCTCACTATCCCCGCTCATCTCTTAGACCTTCCCATCACCAACTTCCACCACCACCTCTTCAGCACAAGCGATCACCCCTAAAATAGCTCTACGCACACCCTAAGTCCCAAAGCCACCATTCCTCTAAAGATTCACCCATCAATCATCGAAGACACCTCACTTCCGAAGATTGAATCATTCGAAACTCACAAACACCATTAAAAACACCTCGCCTACCACCTTAAAGACCACTATGTCACCCCACCCACTTCATCTAACCCTTATAACTACTCAAAACATGACCCTTAAAATCAACCCAATCACCATGAAACTCACCCTTGAAATAACCTAAAACTCGCTCAGACCCGAGTAAAATCCTAATCCATGAAACACCCAATCCACACCAAATCGGAGGGAGTGAGAAAGAAAACGAGGGTTTAGGGGAAATGGAGGAGGAAGAGCTGTGAAGAGGGGAGAAGAATTAGTGAAAAGTTTGTCTCATATGAAATGTTGGTGTTCGTTGTGAAGGTGTGGTCGTGGTGGTTGGTAGTTTTTTAGAAAGAAAATGAAAAATGGAGGGTGGTTGGTGAAAATGGACGATAATGGTGATGGGAGTGCTCGCGTACACACACACTTCCCAATTAAGCTTCATAATTTTTATTTCAATCAACGAATACACTTCCCACTAAAATACTTCAAATAACAGTAAACATCCTAACTCCAATAATATTTTATCACTATATCTAGTTAATATTCCTTAATTCACATGCAAATTTCAAAACGTAAAAAATAAATTGAAACGAAGGGACTATCTCCTTTAGATAATTTTGTTTGCTTTTTACAAGACTTCTTATAATTAAGTAGTACATAATTAAGTGTAGGTCAACTGATTCACATAATTAATTTCAATAACACATTCAATGTTAGTTCGGTATTTGGGTGTGTTTAATGCATTATATGTAAACCTTTGGGCAACATGGTAAATTGCTCTCTACGTTCCTTTTTGTTTGATATGTTTTGACTTGTCCATATGTCAATGCATTTGCTTAACAATTATATTGCGTTTTATGTATTGAAAATACTTTAAAAGATTCTCATCTTAATGTTAAGATTCCAAACGTATTAAAAAAAAAGTATAAAAAATGTGGAAATAACTCGTGAATTTCGTGAAACTTGGCGTTTAAACCCCATTTTGATTTTTGTCCCCTAGCAAGGGGTGACTTTTCCAAATGAATAGGAAAAAGGAGACAAAATTACAACGAATCTATGCTTCCATAATTGAGTTCAACATTCGCCCTTGTACCACATTATTCAACCTCAATATTTTGTATCAAATCTATGAAACAGAAGCGTATCTTAACTGCCCTTTTACATATTTCAAAGTATTTTAATGGACAACCTTACTCTTATTATTGGCTAATTGTCATGTTCATGCTGACTAATTAAATTAATCTTTTAGTATTAAGTCATTATTATTCATCAATTGATTTCTACCGACCAATATCTCATCTTATTAACCACACTGCACACCCTTTAATTTCTTAATTTCAAATTTGTGTCATAGTACGTACTCCTCTTACTAATGCAAATCAGATTTGCTTCCACAATAATTCATTGTTATTTCAAGCCATATGCATGCGTGCCTTGAATATATCAAATTACTTTCGGTATCTACTATTAGACTTGATTTGATCTTTTTATTGGTTCAATTCTGTTCAACACAATTTTTCTTATGAGCTCATCTATATCTATATTTATATAAACTTATATTAATTTATCAAATCTTATTTGAACTTAACTGAACTTATTAATAGACCTAATTTGAACTTATCTAAACCTATTTCGACAAAAAAAAAAAATGTCTAATAAGCGGAATAAAACAAAGCCTTTGTGAGTGAGTGATAGAGTCAAACCTTGCTAAACATTATTTTGTACGTGAGACAAAAAGTGAGAAAGAGATTATAGACCTTATTAAATACTCCTTCCGTTTCTAAATGTTTGATACATTTGGAATATTGACATTATTCATAAGATGAAAGAACTTTTTAAAATAAAACATAATACTTTCAATATACTACCCCCGTTTCCAAAAAATTGCAACATTTTCCGGTCTTGGATGATCCACATTAGTTGCAACAAATTAAAATTTTCCTTTTTTAGTAAATTTTTTTAATGGAAATTACGTAACTACCCCTCATTAAAAATATAAAATTGTTATTAGATTAATCTAAGTAATAATTTAATACTATTAAACAATCTAACCACCACCACCACCACATCTCTCCTCTCCCCATTAATCACGACCAATGCCACTACCACCACCACCCTTCCTTCTCCTTCACCTGAAACGACCATCATAACATCACTACCACCACCACCTTTCCTCTCCTTCACCTCAAACGACCACCATAACATCACTACCACCACCATCCTTCCTCTCCTTCACCTGAAACGACCACCATAACCATACCCTTCAACCGAAACCACCACCACAGCCACCCTCTTACTCAAAAGCATCACCACGACCACCCCCTGCTCGAAAGCGTCATCATGAACACCCCTCACCATGACCACGACCACCCTTCCCTTCCTTTTATTCAAAACCATCACCAAAATCAAACCTTTGCCTTCACCTGTCATCCTTTAAATCAAACCCGTGACCTTCGATTTAGATTTTATACAGTCACCTTCATCTGCCCCTTTGCCGGCGTTAGATCACCCAATCACCTTTGACGGTCGTTTTTGTGTGGTCAATTTTAAGTGATGTGGTGGTGGTGTTGATGGTTGTGGTGTGGGTTGGTTACGGTGTTGTAGTGGTGTGGTCGGTTTTAGGCAAGGTGGTGGTGGTGTTGTTGGTGGGTGGTTATGTGGGGTGCTTGTGGTGTTGGTGTGGTGGTGTTTTTACATTAATTATTCTTCTTAATTAAATGTAATTAGTATTTTTAATTACCCAAAAGCAAAAAGTGCCTAAGGTGACGTGCAACCAAGTTTGTTGCAATCTTTTGGAAACGGAGGTAGTATAAAACATAATATAGTCATATAGGGTCTTGTTCGATTTGTCTCGATGAATACATTATTAATATTCGATTATTGTAATTTTTACATATATATATAACAAGCGATATTTAAGGTCAAACAAATGCATTGCCGTATGTGCAAGTCAAAATGTATTAAAAGGGAACGAATGGAGTAGTATTTATAGAGTATTACACTTGACAGGAATTAATCAAAATGGAGATTATACAACGAAATTTTCCCTATTATGGCTTTTGATTGTTCGGTGGTTTTCGTAACTTGTTTGACTGGTCTAGAAAAATCTCAAACCACAAGGTTCGGTTTGAGTGCCAAACCGCAAACATCACTGCTTATTAGAAAGATATTGGTAAATTTTGGTTTAGGATGTTAATTATTTATTAGATAATTTAATTTTTGAGTCAACAATATAATAATAGTAATAAAAAATATTTCAGCAATTAATTCATATTTAAAGCTCATTTAAAATCAGCTTTCAACCCACCAAACAAGGTTTTTGACCAGCTACAAAAGCCAATGAAAAAACTATCTATCTAATTCAACATGGCCAAATTTAAATTATTTTCTGTTTAGTTTTCAAATATTTAAAAATATATTATTTATATAATCACTATCCTTAGTTTTAATTAGCACAATAGTCTAACTGTCTAAGATCTGATTAATTGAATAACTCTTTGCAAGCAATCACATTTAACAAAAAATCATTTTGTTGTATATTTGTAAGGCATGCATCCACAAGGAGCGCGCTATTAATGGAGAAGAGCAGAGAATTTGATCTCAAGGCATGAGTATAATTTCAAAATTCAAGCTTACATATTATTTCAACTCATACTTCAAACATAACTGTTAATTTAATAAGGTGACTTATATTAAAAATTTAGCACCTACATATATAAGGTGATTAAAATAGTTTGCCAAACAAAACCTTAATCATACTTATATAATCTGTGTCCTTTTCGTAAGTTGAAGTCACAATTAAGCAAGTGACTACAAAGTCCAAGTTTTGGATAGGAAGATCCAGTTAAAAAAGGAGAAAGAAGAGCCATCTTTATGGAAGTCTAGATCACAAGTCATTTTCACATAAATCAGTTCAAATATAAGAGATTATCTAGATAGTAAAAAAAGAAGAACAATATCCATGACAAATCTGGGGTGATTGATCAAAACTAAAGAAAAAACCAATTTGAGGGAGTGCCTTTGGTAACCAACATGGAAAATAATATATTCTCCTATTAGCTAGTGATTATTGAAGAAGCTATGAGTTATGAGACTACTTAGGCCCTGTTCTTTTGGACTTAAGTTTTTAGCAGTTCAGTTTGACTCAGTTCAGTTTAGTTCAGGTTCAGTTATATTCAGTTCAGTTTAGTTCAGTTCATCTCCATTAAATTACTACTTCATTTCAGTCCACTTCAGTTCAGTTCAGCTCACTTCAGTTCAATTCAACTTCTTTCAGTTCAGTTTTATTCTGTTTCAGTCCAAAAGAACATATAAGAAGTTTTATTTTTCTATTTTCTTAAATTAAAGGATACAACTACCAATTACTATTTACTAGAAAGGTAATTTGGCCTTCTTCTAAAAAATCTCCCAAAACTCCATCTATTTCGGGTTAGAAAAAGAAAAATAACAAATATGGAGTAATTTTCTTTGAAATTTGCCTCTCCATATTAAATTTTTTATTAAAATAGATATTATATATTATAGCTTTGTTTGAACAAAAACTACCTTATTGATATTTTATTCATACAAGTCGGGCGTAAAATTAAATTGCAATTCAAGCAACACAACTTAATTAAAAATTCAATGGTGCTCCCGGGAGTATATCTCTTGATATACTCCCGTTTTTTAACGGATAAAACACTAGTTCAAAAATATAAAACATTGGTTCAAAATTATTTTGGATAAAACATTTGCTTAATTCTATAAAACAATGGTTCAAATATTTGTCTAATAGAACACTTACTGAATTTCATAGAATATTAGCTGTTCATTATTTCTTTTCTTATTGATTTCTCTTTCTCTCTCTAGTTCTCTCTCTCTTTCTTTCTTTTTTTATCTTTCTCTCTGTTTTATTGTATATGATTGCATGTTTTATTTATTTATCATGTTTTATAATTTTATTTAAATGTTTTATCAGTTTTATTTTTCTACTTTCCATAAATAATTTACAACATATATAAATTAAGATCATTTGATTCAAACTTTCATTATTAATTTTCTTCTTGATTTCTCTTTCTCTCTCTAGTTCTCTCTCTCTCTCTTTCACTCTGTTTTTTTTTATCTTTGGCTACATGTTTTATTTATTTATCATGTTTTATAATTTTATTTAAATATTTTATCCGTTTTGTTTTTCTACTTTCCATAAATAATTTACAGCCTATATAAATTAACATCACTTGATTCAAACTTTCATTATTTCTCTTCTACTTGATTTCTCTTTCTCTCTCTAGTTTTCTCTCTCTCCCTCTCTCTCTCTCTTTCTCTCTGTTTTTTTTCTCTTTCTCTCTGTTTTTTTTTTCAGTTTTTATTCTTCTATAATATCTTTACAGTTTTATTGATGGACAAATCTCTTGCTAGATTTAAAATTCTGGATATTTTATCCAGAAAATTAGTTTGAGAAGAAGATGATATAATTCAAAACGAAGATAAAGATGATGAGTATGGCTTCAAATATGGTTTTGGAGTGAGAAAAGGGAAGCGTTATTTCAGATCTGTCAATATGACAGTTAGACAAAGATTCTTTGTTTGTTATAGAGAAAGATTGAAGAAAAGCAATAAGAGTTCATCAACTATATAAGGTATGTTTTATAGGTTATATGCATTGTTCAATAAATATGAATTGATGTATTATGAAAATTTTGTTCTGCTAGATTGAACTTGTGGTCTATTATTCTTAATATTTTTGTATTATTATGTTTTATGTTTTTTATAAATCGTTTTATTATAAAACGAAGATGTTTTATTTAAAATATGCAAGTTTAACATAGAACATTTGTTTTTCAAAAATCAAAATATGCTTTATAAATATGAAATGATGTTTTATAAAATACTGTTATAATTGAAGTTACTTTTTATGTTGAGTTTAATATTGTTAAAGTTGTTTTTTTAAAATAAATTATATTATTTATAATTATCAAGTAATAATTCATAAACATGTTTGATAGATTAATTTATTGTTTTATTATTCTCAATATTTTTGTTAAGTTCTGTTTTATGTTTCGAAGCGATTGTTTTTATATATGCACTGAAGATGTTTTACTAAAACTACAGAAGTTTAACATAGAAAAATTGTTTTTTGGAAACCAACAGAATGTTGATGAATCAACTACAGTAGAAGAAGTGGAGAGCATGCTTTATCCACCCGAGCCTGAGGTAAAAGACCCATCGAAGAAAAGGACACTACAAGAAAACGACCAAATAGCGACGGATTTTTGCGACGGAATAAAATTCCGTCGCAAATATTTAGTTTGCGACGGAATTCACTCCGTCGCAAATTTTGCGAGGGATTTCCAAGTTTTTGCGACGGAAATCTTTCCGTCGCAAATTTTGCGAGGGAATTCCCAGTTTTTGCGACGGATAATTCCGTCGCAAAAAAGTGACAAAAACAAATCAAAGCAACAAGGGTTTTTGCGACGGAATTTTGTTTTTTTGCGACGGAATATTCCGTCGCAAAATCCGTCGCAAATTCCGTCGCATATATTACACAGCAAAATACCTGATTTTCCTTCAAAAAAAGAATACAACAAAAACACTCTTCTTCCTTCTCCTTATACCGTCCTTCTCCCTAACAAAGTCTACATTATACCAAAGTAAATAAACTAAGTGTTCATGGTTTGATTGTGTCAGGGGTATGAACGTACATCAGCGCTACAAGCTCGTCGAAGTCAATCACACTAAGAAGTACCCCAAATATGATCCATTTGTGTTATCTTACCAAGTTACCCAAGTTTACTACACATCTTATCCAAGCCGTAAACGGGATCGAATTCAGTGGTGGGCAGTGTTCAAAACACACGCTAGGTCGGTGGTTGATGCTCCAGTTGACATGCAAGAGTTTTTAGCACCAGAACCTTCAACCCTATGTCCACCGAATGAGATTCCGGACTATACTATTAGTGATGATTTTGTTGTCTCAGAATCCGAGGACGATGAAATAATGTCTGATGATGAGGACGATGAACCTGAACTGACGTCTAACAATTCTGAAGAAGATGAAGATGAGGACAACATTGCATTTCTGGATGACAGTAGTGATGGATTTAGAGTGATCATGTTGTGTATTACGGGTTGTGGTCTTGTTTCCAAGTGTTAAGGATAAACATTGTTGCTTAATAAATTGGTAAATATATTATTGGTCTTCCATTTTCTCACTTGTATTATTGTTAAATTGTTCATCGCTTTGTTTTATTAGATTATAATTCCCATATTTTGTCTTGCTTAAGTTATTCTAACCTTTTCTCCCTTAACCTTTTTATTCTTTGTTTATTATGGTGTTTTGTACTTAATTCAATTTCAATCACCAAATTTCATGTGAATCTACTATTTCTTGTATGTTTCAGGTACTCATGGAAGGAAAGAACAAGTAAAAGAGCCGCTTCTGGCTCGCAGCAGCAACAACGCAGGAGCACCTCCATCACCATCAGACATGCTTACAAGTGCACCCAGTAGCTCGACAGCTGAGAATGCTGCTGCTTCCTTTGATGAGTCTGGGAAGCTTGTGTTGGACCGTATACTTTGTGGAATTTTCCTTCATACAAATTTTCATCAATGTTAGCTTTTTAAATAGGTTAATTTGCGACAAAAACTTGGGGCAAAACTTGCTTGGCTGTGGATCAGGTTTGATGACCCCAACGTGAAGGGAGACAAGGGTATATCCCAAGCCATTACCATGCTCCTTGAGAACTATATAAGATGAGATGTTTTACCAAGGAACAATGGTGGAACCTGTTACGTATGTTATTATATATTCAAGAAACCAAGTATGATGTAATTTACATTTTAACTTTTTTTGGATTATGATTTAACTGATATCAAATTTAGCAGGTTGATGATGATATTGATAAATACAATTAAGTACTTTTGTTGCTGAATTTCGATACCATTAGAAGATATTTATTATGATGCATTAATTATTAAAGTTTGACGTTATGCAGAAAAGATGCACTTGGGCTGCTGAGTTTGAACCTCAAGTTAGACATGATTCCAATCTAGGGTTGGAAATCGATTGCGTGACATGTTCTACAAACTCACGCACAATGCTGGTAAAACATTACCAAAGTGGGTGAGTGAAACCGTGTACAAAAAGGCGCAAGTGATATCGGGTGATGAAACGTTCAAGAAAAGATCGGCACCAAACCAGAAGAACAGAAGGGTGGTTCAATGGAAAATGCCATTGAACCTACCCACTATCAAGGGTCTTCTTCAGCAGTGCAGCATGCTAAGAAGATGTGTTATTTCTTCTATGTGTCATTTACATTTTCTACCATTTGTAATATATCTTCTCTATCTTTAATTTTATACTATTTGGTTTTCATTATCATTTACAGGCGAAGGAGAATGAAGGAAAGCTCCCATCCCCATTTGATCTGCTCCTCCGTACGCATTTCAAGGATGTCCCGGAAAAGGAAAGGTGCCTGCGAACCACACAGCAAAGCAAATTGCAGTAAGTTTTTAACACTTGTAATTATGCCTTTAAAGGATGTTTAGAATTTATAGGTATTAATGAAGAGATATGTGAAAAATGGGCACATTTCGCGCCTTTCGGGCCATTTCGAGCCCAATGAACCTAAAACACATGTAAGGGTACTTTGGTATATGTAGACTTTGTAACACTTGTAGTTATGCCTTTTAAGGATGTTTAGAGAATTTATAGGTTGAATGAAGAATATGTGAAAAATGGGCACATTTTAGCCATTTCGGGCCATTCTGAGCCCATTTGAACCTAAAACACATGTAAAGGGTAGTTTGGTATAATGTAGACTTTGTAACACTTGCAGTTATGCCTTTTAAGGATGTTTAGCTTATTATGTAGTTGAAATGAAGAGATATGTGAAAAATGGGCACATTTTTAGCCATTTCGGGCCATTTCGAGCCCATTTTAACCTAAAACACATGTAAAGGTACTTTGGTATAATGTAGACTTTGTAACACTTGTAGTTATTCCTTTTAGGATGTTTAGCTTATTTATAGTTGAAATGAAGAGTATGTGAAAAATGGGCACATTTCGCGCCTTTCGGGCCATTTCGAGCCCATTTGAACCTAAAACCATGTAAAGGGTAGTTTGGTATAATGTAGACTTGGTAACACTTGTAAGTTATGCCTTTTAAGGATGTTTAGAGAATTTATAGGTTAATGAAGAGATATGTGAAAAATGGGCACATTTTTAGCCATTTCGGGCCATTTCGAGCCCATTGAACCTAAAACACATTAAAGGGTAGTTTGGTATAATGTAGACTTTGTAACACTTGTAGTTAGCCTTTTAATGTTTGAGAATTTATAGGTTTAAATGAAGAGATATGTGAAAAATGGGCACATTTTTAGCCATTTCGGGACATTCGAGCCCATTTGAACCTAAAACACATGTAAAGGGTAGTTTGGTATAATGTAACTTGTAACACTTGTAGTTATGCCTTTTAAGGATGTTTAGCTTATTTATAGGGTGTAACACAATTTTTGCCTTTTAGACTTATATGAAAATTAGCGTAATTTAATTTTAATTGTGTTTTGTAGGAGACCTACCAGAAGAAGCTTGAGGAAACAAGCAGTGACGGGATCAGAGAACGCCCGATGAGTTATATTGGGAGGCATCGGTGGTCGTAGTAAGAAAGGTGGCGTGAAGGGTCTTGGTAGTGGTGCGGACCTGATCGCTCTTCAAGCCTTCGAGGAGATCTGGATCATCGAAGCAATACACGCCATCGTGTCTTTCTCAAATGAAAAAACATTTAGAGAAACATGTGGAGAATGTGCGGGAGGAGGTGCGGGCTGAGGTTGAGGAGAAGGTGCGAGCCGAGATTGAGGAGAAGATGCGCGCCGAGTTTGAGGCAATGCAGAGGACACAGAAGGAGTTTATGGAGCAGATGATGAGTCGATTCGGTAGCGACAGTTGTTCACCTTTCCAAATTCAGCGTCGGGACTCACCAGACGACGACGGCAGCGGCGCCGGGCAAGGGATGCAGCTGTAGATAGATATCTTGTTCCATATAACATACCTTAGCTCCATTATTATCATTGTTAAACTTTAAAACTATGAAACTATTTAAAGCCGGAAATACTTTGTAGGCATATGTTACATTTGAAATATATAATTCTCGGAAAATATAAATTGTCCTTATTTGATTAGAATACATAACGCGTCAGTTCGTACAGGTTCACAGGCACAAATACAAATAAGCAATCAAAACATTAAAAATCCGTCAGTTTTTTTACGACGGAATATTCCGTTTGCGACGGATTTTCCGTCGCAAATTTTGCGAGGGAATATTGCGAGGGAAATTCCGTCACAAAATTTGCGAGGGAAATTTGCGACGGAAATTCCCTCGCAAATTTTGCGACGGAATTTTGCGAGGGAAATTCCGTCGCAAAAAAAAGATTTGCGACGGAATTGTCCGTCGCAAGTTTTGCGAGGGAAAATTCCGTCGCAAATGAAGCATGACTCCGTCGCAATGATGGAAGTTTGCGACAAAAAAAATAGCGACGGACCATTAGCGACGGAATTCCGTCGCAAACTACATTTTGCGACGGAATTATTCCGTCGCAAAATTGAGGTTTTCTCGTAGTGGGAAAAAGGGTACAAAAAATGCAATGCCAAAGAGTACTTTGAAGAAGATGAGTAATATCAAGAAAGGACAGATTAAAGTTTGGAAGAATAGAGCTGCAAAGAGTGCTAGTAAAACTAAGGCAAATGCACAAAAATCTGTACAGGTAATACTTTTAATGTTTTAAATTTTCTAATGTTTGTTTTATTATTAGTTATATTTTAATAATATATAATTTGACGTTTTCAAAGCATGTTTGTTTTGTTATATTTTATGTTCTAAAATATATAGTTTATGTTTTAAAGTTTCATATAAAACACAAATTAAATCTTATATTAGTTAATGTTTTATTATGCTAAATTAAAAATCTTGTTTTTTTTATATACATTCATTGTTTTATTAAATAATATTAATGTTTTATAATATTATGCGATGTTTTATAAAAATTTTATTATGTTAGTTTTAGCTTATGATCTATAATGTTTTATATTTTGTTACCAATTGTTTTATTATAAATGCAGATGTTCTAGTTAAACTATACATGTTTAACATTGAGCACTTGTTTTTTAGAAATCAAATGTATGCTTTATAAATATGATACGATGTTTTATAATTTTTTGTTTTGTTGGGTATAGCATATGCTATATTAGTCAATATTTTTGTTCTATTAGGCTTTTATGAATTTATCAATTGTTTTATTATAAAAAACATATGTTTTACAAAATTTAACATAACACAGTTGTTTTTTAGAAATTGACTATATGTTTTATAAATATAATATGACATTTTATAAATTTTTTGTTTTATTAAGTTTTTTATTATTTTATTGACTTTTTTTGTTTAACTGAAGTTGTTTAATTAAACTATTTTAGAAATCAACTATATTGTTTTATTATCTTAAATTATAAATTGTGTTTCTTTATATCCATCTATTGTTTTATTAGATAACATAATTGTTTTATTATATTTTTTTCACTAATTAAATTTATATTTTTTTTCAACAGGAGTATATGAATGCAGCAGATGATGCAACTATCTGTCATTTAAGCAATCCAAGTTCTACACTTCAGATTTCTGTACTAGATTCATATTTTGGATTTAACATTGTAACTTAAATATACATATATTTTTTGTTCATGTTTTTTTATCCTAGGTTAATGTTTTGTAGCTGTTAATGTTTTACAAACTGTACTTATTGTTTTGTTTTCCATATTGTTCTGTAAAAAAACATTATTGTTTTATAGTATGATCAATGTTCTATGAAAAATACTTGATGTTTTATTTTTGCAAAAACGGGTGTATATCAAGAAATATACACCCGGAAGCACAGTCCTCGGATTGCAATTTAATCCCTTAATTTCTTCACCATTTTGTATATTTGTATAAACTAAAAAAGAAGAATTGAATGATGATGATTGCTACCCTTTTACATCCTAGTTAGTATACGATTATCACATTAGATCCTTTTTATTTGCAACATGTATAAATTAAAGTGGTTGTTTTTTGAACTTTTCCATAATTAAATAAAATATAGAATTATTATATTACTTTTATTTTTTTCTTCGGAAAATTTATTATGTTAGCAAGAGAATATTATATTTTGGAACCAATTTATGATTCAAATTGAAAAATAAAATAAAAATTACTAGTACTCCGTATTATATTTTGGAAGTTGAAACTATGTACTACTTTGTTCTACTCCGTTAGAATTTTAATACAAGAATTATATAGCTAGGGTCTTCCTTTTTTTATTAATGTCCATGCATGATGTATGCATATGGTAGACACTCACTAAAAATGCATAAATGTTGAAATAAATTGTTAATACGAGTAATTAATTTGATAAATATTATCAGCAATTAAATCATAGAATTGACATAAATGGACAAAAAGAGTGCATTATTAATCAATAATCATGTAGCTGTACAAATAGATTTGACAACATAAATACTAAAATAAACAATCAAGTATATATATATCAATATGCAAGTGCTATGCTGCAGCAGCAGCAACAAAAAGAACTTTGTTACAAAATATTAATTTGGGAATGCATGGCTAAATATGAATCAATGAGAGAAATCACAATAAAGTATTGATCCGCAGAGATCCTCTCTCTCAAATTTTCATGGTTTTACAATATTAATTAGTTAGAATGAGCATCATATATTAACAAAATTGAGACAATTTGGATATAATTTCAGCTAATCAAATTACGTAATAACTAGAAATAAAGAATTAAATTAATACATATATATAGCATGCAAGCTATACAAAGAGGTCATCTTATTATGAACTAAATAGTTATAAATTAAAATTATACGGTGAAAATAAATTAAACTAGATCGGATCAAATGTGACATAGATGAGCTGAATTGAAAAGAAATACGATCTTTATATATGTCAAGGGCGGAGAAGGACCATCATACATGTTATCTGCATATATTCGGTGTATCCAAAAAAGGTGCCAATGCTACATGTTATATTACAACCTGGACTAATATGTTATGACTTTATATATCTTATACATAGTAGAACAACACTATATGACTAGTCCGTTATCATTTATCGTTTTCAAATTTTTTTCTTAACTAGAAACAAAAAAAAAAAGAAAAAAAAGAAAGAAAAAAAAAGTGATTTACTCTTTAATTTCTTGTTGTAATTCAAAATCAGCATAATTCTAATAAGTTTGAATATTCTAATCTTCTTATAATGAAGTATAACACCGCATGACTTAGCTTACAAATTGAAATAAATAAAAACTTAAAAAATGAAAACATGAGACGATAATCATGTTAAATATGTTCTCGATCAAGACAAGATATCTATCATGGTTAATTTCAAATGGTTGAATGAAATATTCAGATTTTATTTACTTTAATTTGATATACTCCGTATCATTTTGCAAATAATATAGTTTCACCACATAAAAATTAGAAAGCATGTGGAAAAATTTTAATTATAGGTCAATTTTTAAGGCTTGTTTATTTTAGTTGAAAACAACTGAATTGAATTTATAAGAGCTGAACTGAACTAAAATAATTGGAGTTGAACTGAACTTATTAGAGCTATGCTGAACTGAACTGATTAGAGGTGAACTGAACAAAAATAAAGGTATGTAACGTAGGAGCATAGGAGCTAGAGTAGTCTATTATTTGATTGATTTCCTTGTAGCAAAAGATTTTTCCGCTGACTCAAGTAGATGATCTTCACATCATCGATTAACGAACCGTAGAAGTATAATCTTCAATTTAGTATTTTCTTGCTTTTCTCCTTGTTCTTCTTAATTTTCTTCCTTATAGTAGACGTCACAAGTGAATCTTCATTTTGAAAATTCATGATTTGTTATATTTTCTCTTATTTTCTAACTTATTTTTAGTCTTTATAGAGTTACAAAGTGGATGACAAAGTTCTCACTTAATTAAAATATGAACATCAATAATGTAACTTCTTGTATCTATTCCTCTAGTCAAATTGAAAATCGAGATTAAGCATGATCTTTGTGGTCCAACTAGATTTTTGAATATCTTCTTCGAAAAGGATTCATGGTGGTATTATAGATATGTAGTGATCATTTCCATGTGAAAATTGCCTTATTTTTTTTACTTCGTAAAATATATACAAATATAATGGAAGTGAAAAGAGAGGTAGAAGCGTGTGTGTTTTTTCCTATATATAAAGAGAGTTAATATGATAGTAAGTGTCGTTATATTGGAGCACGCGTGAAAGTCACCAAATATGTAAGTGTCGAAAGGTTTAAGATACCTTAAACTGACACTTATATGACGTGTTTTTTCCCTTGAAGTAAGGAGATAATTAATATGTCACTAAGTGCCAGAGCACACAAGTAAGCTACCTAATATGTAAGTGTCGAAAGGCCAAAGATTCTTAAATCCGCACTTATATGACATGTAAGTATTGAAGCTAAGAAATTTTCTCTAATTAATCCTCATTGCAAAAAATAATACTCGATATTATTTAACAAAACTACTTAGTTTGAGAGCCACATACATGATAATAATATAAACCACTCAGCCTTTTAAAATAAATTTGGAGCAAGTACCATAGCCACAACCTTAAAACAAGGGTAACCATGTACACTACCAAAGTGATGAAGGGGTGGTGTGGATGGGTGCAATCACTATGCTCTACTTCTTGCAAGTTGCACCCAACAAATAATGGTTAAAATCAATCTTAAACTCTCCTATTAACGAGGGGGAGCTCTAACCAATTAATTTATCCCGATCCTCACTATAGATATTTAAGTTTATAATTTAGTGAAATTTAATTTAATGGAAGGAAGATATGTATAAACTCCTACCTGATCTATCTTAGCCCTCACTCACACAAATATCTAAGTTTATATTTTAATGAATTTTAAATGGAAGGAAGATATACATATATCAACCTAACCATTGATCCAGGGTCTAGATAATGATTTATCTTACATTGAAAAAAGATTTTAAATGGTAACAAATGGAAAATCACCTAAAAACAACGAACTAAGGTACAATAATAAACTATAAATAAAATTTAAAAGGAAAGAATAATTAAAATTAGGTCAACTTCATTCGTACCTTATATTAAAATATTGAGCGAGTGGATAAGAATTTTCAGAACTTGTGACATCTCATTTGCAATGCAAGTGGTTCGTTAATTGAGCTAAGCATTAACATTGCTTATTATTTTCACACCCACTTATGATATTGCTTATGAAAAGATTATTTTGCTTAAAAAAAATAAAAAAATAAAAAACTCCTCTAAAGTAGTTGCTACTTGCTTACATATATCATCAAATGATATAAGCAATTGCGGGGGCAAAATTCAGCTAGTTTATGTTTTAAATCTTCTTTTGTTTTTCCAACAAAGAAGCAAGTTCATCAATCATCATAGATATGAAGAGTTAATAACATAATAAGCATGCTTAAATTTTTAGGGAGCATTTGTCAAAAACTCTGCATTCAATATACACATGCAAGAACCTTAATTAATAAGTGTGCATATATATATTTGCTAATTTGCAAATATCATTTGATGGTTTCATGATCATTCAAAAATATTTACTTCTCCAAAGTCCAAAAATATTACTCCGTACATAATTCCTCTAGCATTTGGTAAATTGCTCTGGCTTTCACCAAACACAATACAAGCATGTTTCGGTCTTTGAGTGTACGTCTAGACCCAAACCCTTAAAAGTAATCTGTGACACTATTTTTACTCGGAGTAGTGATTTTGTCAAAAGCAAAATATATGTTGCTCTATCTCATTAGTATTAAGTAACTATGATGAGTTGTATCACAAACCTTTATAAGTATATATTAAAACATATACACATTCTTTATATTGATATGCATATCGATAATATTATGTGTGATGTTATAGCGATTTAACAATTAGTTGTTGCTTTTCCAAAGTGCAATAACGCAAAAAGGGTAAACTTAATAATTATTTATTGACAAAGACTAGAATTGCAAATGCGCCCTTTTGTGACTCTACACAATTGTTAATTGGTATCTTAAATTATCTCCTTTTATAAATGATTGTAAGTCAATCTTTTACATACGAGATGTCGTCGTATAATTCAAAACATATCTTGTAAATCAATTAAATTTTCACACTATGACTTTGCTAGCCATACGCAGCATAAGATTAGTGCAAAAAAAAGGTAGAGCTGATCGAATTGTGGTTAATTAAACTACTTAAAACAATGCCTTAAAACCTAAATAAAGCTAAGAAGTTGCGTCAGTAGTGTGTAGTACGTACTCATACAACTTTACTTAGGATATAATGGATAATCTACAAATTCTTCAATTGCGCTTTTTTCAGGCATTCAATCACATTAATTTATTAGTTCATCTTAATCATCCTAATTAGTGGAATTACCAAAAGACAAAGAGTGTGAGCAAAGTTGTACAGTCCACCACGTATCAAATAGGAGAGTAGCTAGTTTTTGTGTGACCAACACACAAAAAATGAAAACAAATTGTAAAATACAAATTAAATTGATAGTTGAATATGTCATATATACTCCTAACCTTTTCATGTCTAACAAAGTGTCCCATGAATAAATGTCTTTTACGTAACAAGAGACAACTCATGTAATAAATTTATTGGACATAAAATCTTTCTTACGATTTTCTATAACAGTTGAATATATTTAATTTCTCTTATACGTACAACTTTAAAACTTATAAACTATACATTTCGTTTCTTAGTGTTGTTCCTAATTTGACATTGTTCCTCGCAAAAAGATTATGAATGAAAATAACTTTAAGCAATAGAGGGTGCAATAAGTAGCTATCCTCAAACTTTAATACAATTTTGGTAATACTTTAAGTCTTATTATGCTTTATCTAGTGCACATTCATAGAACCAAAAAAACACACAGTTATAATAAGTAAGTTTAAGCACCAATTGTAGCACTTTAGAACAATTATTCAAAGTTGTTTATTTGACATAAAGTATGGTATAGCCACATTATTAGAGTTTTGGGTATGTTGTTGTTTTGTGAATAATATAATTTACTACATTAAAAGAAAGATGAGACTCATGAAAGGTCATTCTCTTATGTTTGCACAACACGCAAATTATTAGACAAACAACTAGTATATATTTTGTGTGGAGGGTGGATTAGCTAGAGTCGCAAACTTTTTGCTCAAAATATAGGAAAAAAGAAAAATGAAAGTTACGTGTTTAAGAATAATATAATTGGTGATGAGAATATCGGTAATAAAACATTAAAACAATAGAAAACTATAATAACATCATAAATTGAATGAATTTTCACATTAAAACGGTGGAATGTAACCAAACAATTAAAGGTTACCATTTATATAATAAAATTCATGTGAAATCCTCCTCATGGAGCACATTGGTCATTTACATGCTTTTATTATGAGTTTTAATAAAAGAATTTGTAGCCAAACAAAAGATAAGAAATAAAAAAGGGACTTTTTAGCTTCATATTTTCAAAAGGTTACTAACAAAAGTAACATTAATTAAGATGTAGTATGTATAGACTTCAAATTGTAAGCAACGTCATAATAATGCTTATTACTCGTAACCACAATTGCCGCTTTTTTTTTTTTGATATTCAAATAAAGATCGAGATTATCATATCTCGTGTATAATTTTAAGGATTCCCTAATTTCGCTCATCATTTATGGGCATAAATTCTTAGAAAGTTTATAAAGTTCTTGATATATTTCCATGTTATGGAAGATTTTCCTAATTTTGCTCACCATATATGTAATTTCTCATGGTTATAAATGAAATTCTTGCCACTTTAAATCCATAGAAAAATCTTGCCATGTTAATCGCACATTAAAATAAAAAAAAGGTTATGATGCGTTGGTGTACATAACCCTAATGCTAAACATAACTACATAAATACATAATTACTCGTATACTCGTATCAATAAAAAGAAATGATGTGTTTGTCAAAATTACGGCTCAATCAATGTAATTAATACTACTGGTAGCTTTTACTGAATCATGAGTGTCTGACCTTTTTAACTCCTTATACTACGTATATTACTGCTTACTCATATTAAAAAAAAAATTATCTTTCAATAACCAATACAAGTAGGCTTGTATATTTCTACTTATACATATGAAATAAATAATGAATTTACAAAGTCAAAGTTTGTAAAATACCGTACCATTATATTAAGGCATGAGGAATTAATTTTTTACCGTCGACTACTTAACGGTAATGATGTACATTTTTCAAGCAATCAAAAATCTACATAGTGAGATGTTATTATTCAGAATGTAAGAACCAAACAAAAATTTCGGAGTACAAATTGCCTTCTAACTTGTAAAATATTTTGATCCCAAATTTATTTGCCATTCAAAATTGTCAGTATAAATATGTTTTGGTGTTTATAAGAATCTCATCCATTAATTGGTGGGTTTTATTATATTTTGGAGGAGTTACGTATGGTCACACTTCCTCATTTGCAATTTGTGGAGCTGATACGTAAGCAATCTATACTGCTTATTAAAACGGTAAAGTGAAATCTGCCATTTGTCCTTCATCGCTTTTTCTAAAAAATAAGGCAATTAGGACTCAATCTTCCAAATAAGCGCTCTCTCCCCTCCCTTCTCCTCTTTTCTTCTCTCTCTTTCTTTAAAACCCTAGTTTTTCAGATCTATAAGCTATCACCTGCCTTTTTGGCCGATGGTAAGCCCTGTTTATCCCCTTTGCACTAGTTTTTTGTTTATGTCAATAATAAATCTCCATTCTCTCCCTAATAGGGAGTTTTACTACCCATATATTGGGTTTTTATCTACCCATAATTTGGGTTTTATTTATCTCCTTGTGAGAGTTTGGGGTTAGGGTTTTATTTTTAGCGAAAGATTTAATTTGTTAATGAAGATTTGTATGGGGTTGCAGCAGATGTTGATTCTACCACTACAATCAATCGGGTCAAATTTTGCTCAGTTTCAAAATTACAACAGATCGAAAGTCCCCCTCGTTGAAGGCTGCATAGAACAGCGATGCGGAAGAGGGTATTTATCATTGTCAGATCTTATATACAACGATCGTAGTTTTGTTCAATTTAAATATTATTCGATTAAGATTTATTTGTATTTGTTAGTTTTGATCTCTATTGTAGATGTCGTATGACTCTTTATTAATGAATTAATATTTAGTTCAAAAAAAAAAAAAAAGACTCAATCTTCCAACCTCTACGTTGTAACACAAGATCATACCCATTGATGAACTTGCATATAATTGTTATGATTAATGCAAATTTAAATAGATATGTAACATTAAATTACTTATGTTCTCTATATGAAGGATTAAACGTGTAGCGGTATTAAAAAAATGTAATTAACCCTTCTAGCTTTGCCTCTTTTTTTGTCCTTCTATAATTTCCCCCTTTTCGTTACTTATTCATCGTACAACAACACAAACAGTCGCAATAAAGACAGCAACATACCAACCGCTACTTTTTTTAATTACTAACATAATTTTCCCCTTATAATCATATTTTTAAAAATCAAATTCATTGATAGTTTTATTTATTTCATATCCCGGGATAACATCCAGGCCAATAACTAATTTTTTTTCCCAAATTAACCTATCAAACGAGAGGTCCACTCGTAAAATTTATAATGATACAAAGAATCAAGATCGACTATTCTGGCGCTTTTAGAGTGGCATTACCGGGCGTGAATAAAAAGGCATGTTATTGGATTCTTAGAAGATAATTGTTTAACTTGCTAGTCGCTAGATCATTGTTATTATTCATTAATCGTAGATGAGGCCGCGTTGCTTTTTTAACTAATGAAAATAATTGTACCTAATAAGTAATAACTTTCTAAAAAAAGTTATGAGTAAGAAATATATAAATTAAATGTTAAATATGTGTACGGGAAAGCAATTGAATACTAGTATTTGAAATTATATAACAATTATGACACATTTATTTAATTTAACATTAAATATCAATATACTTTAAAAGAGAGCTACTGAGTACGTAATATTAGATATCATGTGTTCATTTGAAATATATTGAAATAAAAAAGAACCAAACATCATAAAAGTAACTACAAAAAAGTTTTTTTTTTTTTTTTAAATGTGTGAAACATGTACGAGTATAGAGAAAAAAAAAAGTATCTAATTATTACGAATCAATTTTAAATTTTAGATTCCATCGATTAGTCCCCCTCTAACAAATCTAGATACTTGAAAAGATGGGATCGGTGATCAATCACATTGGATAAAATTTCAGCCAATCCTTTCAAAACAATTATAGACAATTTGAAGAGTAGAAGAAACTACCTCCTATTCCTAATAAAAATTAAATCCAAATTTAGATGCCTCACTATTCTACAACTTTCCCAAATTAATGAAAGCAAAACTTGTTGCACAAAATTTCTTCTAATCAATCATATTCAATAAAAATCCAAACTTTAGATAGCTGATCCAGATTCGAAAATCCGACACAAAACATATATTCCGAATCTCCAAATCGTATCAATACTCAAACCGCATCTAAAATCTAAAACAATCAAGCCACTACAATCAAATTCATTTCAAAATTTTCACCCAAAAGTAAATAAATCTGACCCGATCTCATCTAATTCCTACAAAGTAACTTTTAATTTTTCATATCCCTATCAAATTAAAAACCTTTTAGCCAATATATTTTTCAAATAAAAAATTACTATAGTTAAAAAATTAAAAATCTACGCAATCCTTTTTTTTTTTTTTATTACAATTAAAAAAAAAGTCAAAATATAACTCTTAAAAAGTCCAACATTTACTCTCCTTCCCCAACTACATATCGAAACGTATGCTCACATCTTTCTCTCTCTTCAAAAAATTTTTTTCCTCACTTCATTTTTTAAAATTTTCGTAGACTTATTTTATATATATATATATATATATATATAAATAAAAAATTTCCCAGAAGTCTACTCCATTTATAATTTATTTTTTATTTTTTCCCTCCTTCAATTAGCCGTCTCTCTAAATTTATTTTTAATTTCATTGACTTAATTTTAAAAAAAAAAAATTAATTGATTATTCCCCCAAATTCTTTTGCCTATTTAAACCCCCAATTCAATTCATTCACTCACTCAAACTACAAATCATCATCAACTAATTCTTTCTCCCCTCAAATTAAAAAAAAAAAAAAAAATTAAAATTCAGAAAAAAAAGAAAAGAAAAAGGAAAATGATAGCATTCATAGAGCACAGTCTACCACATGAAAATAACGACGCTCAATGGCAAGAAGCGTTGAAAGAAATCCAAGGTACAGTTGAATACGACACAATTATTACCGGTTTAGCCGGTAAAGATTTCGGAGGAATGGTTCGGTCTAAACCGGCAGCTGTCGTTAGACCAGCGACTTCATCCGACGTGGCAATTGTTATCAAAGCTGCTCAAACCACCCCTTATCTGACGGTTGCTGCTAGGGGTAATGGCCACTCAATCAACGGTCAAGCGATGGCTAATAAGGGTCTTGTCATCGACATGCGTGCCATATGTGGGGACCACCCTTCTGTGAACGTCGTCGTTTTAAAGGGGGAGTCCTACGCTGACGTCAGCGGTGGGGCATTATGGGAGGAGGTACTTAAACGGTGCGTTTTGGGGTATGGGTTAGCTCCTAAGAGTTGGACGGATTATCTTGCTTTAACTGTTGGTGGGACCCTCTCTAACGCCGGCGTTAGTGGTCAGAGTTTCCGTTACGGTCCTCAAACGTCTAATGTAACGGAATTGGAGGTTGTTACTGGTAGGGGTGATACCGTAATTTGTAATCCTTCTCTTCATTCTGACCTCTTTTATTCCGTTCTTGGTGGTCTTGGTCAGTTCGGGGTCATTACTCGCGCTCGAATCCCCCTCCAAAAAGCCCCCGACATGGTTCGTATTTTATCTTTTAGTTGAATTGATCGTCTGATATATTCTCATTTTAACTTAACATATTTTTCATGTCGTAGGCCAATAACAATCGATTAATAATTGTTACTTGTATTAACTTGTCACATGAATATATTTTCCACTTGCGTCTTTAATTTTATAAAATGTCACTTTCTAAAAAAGTAACGGTAGAAGTTCTTTTGTTATGTAATGTAACGTAACGATTATTAATTGTGTTGTTGTGGGGGATTAGGTAAGATGGATAAGGCTAGTATACTCCGAGTTCGACGAGTTTACTCGCGACGCTGAGTTTTTGGTGAGTGAAGCCAACCACGATTCGTTTGATTACGTGGAAGGTTTTGTATTTGTCAATAGTGATGATCCAATAAATGGGTGGCCTTCGGTGACGCTGGACCCGAATCAATGGTTCAACCCGGGTTTCTTACCGCCGAAATCGGGTTCGGTTTTGTATTGTCTTGAGGTTGCGCTTCATTTTCAGCATCATCACCATACTTCTCATGTTGATTCGGTAATTAATTACTCACTCATTTTTCCCTTTTTTTTTTCTTTTACCTTTTTAACTACTTCCTATTTGTGCTTCCAATCAATTGTTAACCTATTTCACTCATTATTAAAAAACAATAAAGTGGTATAAATAAAGTAATTAACTCTTGTGCAAGGCATAGTTTTTTATTTCCAACTAAAATTGCGCTTTGACCTTTTTATGGTTACCAATATATTACTATTGATTTGTATAATCAACTTATAAAAAAGTTGTCATTTTTAAAATATCGAATATAGATCAACTTCTATAATTCTATCAAATTACGCAATGGAATAAAAAACCATGTTAATAGTGTAAAAGTCGAAGCCGAAATCGGAGCTAGTCTTTGTGACGCCGGGTGCGGAGTGTAAAATGTGAAAGACTTGGTTTTGACCTTAAATAAATAAAAAGGAGTTGTGTAAAATTAGGTTGTGGGACCAATATACCTTGTTTGACCACGAACTAATCCAAGTGGGTCCACCTTAATCTTGACGTCGTATACTTTGTTATTTTTATTTATGTGTATTTTTTTTACTGCCTGAAAGTTACACGGGTGAAAGTGTAAAACACAGAAACTGAAGTCACAAAAAATGTACTCGTAACATAAGTGGGGTGGTTTGAAACGGACTATACGGTTGGTAATGTAATCAACAAATCTTCCATTGGATTTTCTGACACCATAACGTATCGAAACGGCCATGCAAACACATTTGCCGAAATTACTCTTGTGGCCCCACTTTACTTTACTTCTCTTTGTGGTGTCAGCCTCATGATCTTCTCTTCCCCCATGTCTATTTTGGTAATTTTGTGCTCCCTCAGTCCTTCCCCCTCCTTTGCTGACCATTTCAGATTTTCTTATGACGTCCTGGTCCCCTCTTCACCTTACATACAAAATAAGAGCTCCCATAGCAAGTCTTGTGTCAGATCGTTTTGTTGATTTATCTTATCTCATGCATGGTAAAAGTATTGACGAGATCAAATGTAGTACAAGTACATTGCACTCTAATGAGTCAATTTTTTTTTTTTTTTTTTGTAAGCTGAATTTGATATGTAACAATTTTTTAGACATAGGGTAGTAATAAAAGCAGGGCGAATGTAAATAGAAATCGGTGCGATTTGTGTTTACTTTGGGTATTATTGTCTTTTTACACAAATTTTGAACTTTGTTTCTCAACCTTTGATTTGATGATGATCAGGAAGTGGAGAGAAAGATCCGACGGCTGAGATACATTGAGGGTCTAAGATTTTCAGTGGACGTGAGCTACATGGATTTTCTTTTGAGAGTGAAGAAGGCAGAGCAAGAAGCAACGAAGAGTGGGATATGGGAGGCCCCACACCCTTGGTTAAACCTCTTTGTATCAAAACGTGATATCGCTGATTTTGATCGGACGGTGTTTAAGAAGATCCTCAAGGATGGGATTGGTGGGCCCATGTTAGTTTACCCTCTCCTGCGAAGCAGGTGATTACTGCCTCCCTACTTCATTCTTTATCATTGGTTAATTTCTCACTTGATTTTGTCGCCCCTATACTACATGTCTACATACACTCCTCATTCCACTTGAAAAAATAAAATTATTTTGTGAAAATAAAAATAATGAAATTGTGTGAATATGAAATAATTTAATGGACCACAAAGAACCAATTTACTTGATTTGGAAAGGATAGGAATTGATATTGGCACCTAAAAATACCTACTAAATGGCATTTTATTATGGACCTCCCCACTTGATGATGTGGGACATCTATATTAGGAAGAATATCATTTTTAAAAAATAAAAAATTTATCATCATTCTATTTCTGCTCCTCTTTTTTCTTGCTTGCTCCCCATTTGCTTCATTTTTTGTCTTATTATTTTCATTTTGCTATTACTATTGTTTTACTCTTCTCTTAAAGGCTATAGTTTTCTCTAATTGCTAGACATTTATGTTACTTAATCATTGAATTGTCCAATTAGCTTTCCGTTTGTCTAAGTAAATTAGGTTCAGATGGGGTAAGTTTAAGATCGACACGTATAGTTAATTATTTATTTTGGATTCTTTCTGATCGAGTTTAATTACGATGAAAACTTTTATTTTTGTAATTATCATTTTTTTTTTTTGATTTGATTTTACCGAATGAGTAAAAGTGTGCCACGTTGCTTGATTAGTATACCTCATACCTTTCAAAAACACGATCACAACTACCTGGGATTTTTAAGCATTGTTGGACCTACATGCCTAATTGCATGGATGTCAACATTTTAGCAAATGACGCCTCATTTCAACTACATTTTCTCTCCTCTTATGATTTTTTTTTTCTTTCCTCTTTTCCACGTTGATTAAGAACTCAAGGAATTGTTCAATTTACTTTTTATAAGCATGACCATACCTACATGTGGACATAAGGTCCCCCCCTACACCCTTCCCCCTTGAGCTTAATAGAATGAAATTAGCCAACGTGTCAAGGTTAAATGCGTGAGTGTGGGTTAGGACGAGGGGTGATTAATCAATATCAGATATTGCATATATCTTGGGTGTTTTAGTCAATTGTTGTGAACATATATGAGGGGTCCCTACCCTTTAACTATTATAATAATAGAACAGTACTAGATATTGCCATATATCTGATATTGCATACTACTTCCCCGGGTTAGGACTAAATACGCTTGACATGTGTAATGACACATGGGACCCATGTCACTTTGAAATCGACCACATAGCATTTGACATGCTGACTAATTCATCCTTGTATTATCTACTGGGTGGTTAAGATTTTTTATTCCTGATTTGTCGAAAGAGTTTTAGATTAGACATTAAAATCCGTAAAATTTTGTAACCTTATCTTGGTCACCCCTTCTTTCTAGAACACTTTGCTTAGATTTCCGAAAAAATGATCTCGAATACTACCTCTGTTTCATATTAATTACAACAATTAGATATTTTTTCTCTCTATTTTATGTCAAATCGTTGCAATAATATTAAATGGAGGTTGGTTCTTCACCAAACAGTACGCTAATTATGTCATGCATATATAAAACTAATTGTTTGGTGCTATTGTTGTACTATAATCATATGAGTATCTCTGTAGAATCTGAATCTCACATTCTTGTAGAAGGCATTTGGTAGGTCATATGTTTGGATATTTGGTGCACCCGTGATAAAATGAAAACTTCTTACGGTACCCAAATGCTTCTGATTTGGTGGGTCCCACCCATCAAATAATATGGTATATTTTTTGTCATAAAAATCATCATATTTTAATGTGATTTTTTTTTTCTTCTTGTTCTTTTTTATTTTTGCTATTGCTTTACTTTTTGATTTTAGTTTCACCTTTTATTTTTTACTTTTTTGGTTTTCCTACCACTACTACTATTGCTATCAATGTTGCTTTCTAGTCTACTCGTGTTATCATCGTATATAAAGAACGTTGTTTTCAAAGTCTATTAGATTTTCCTTACTTCTTTTGTGAATCTTTTTTTTTGAAAATTATGTTCTTATCTTAGGCTGTCAAGATTCTGTTGTCATTGGAATCTAATGGGGTGATTGATTATGGTTGACGTTAAAATCGAGATAGATTAGTGTAGATAATGATCGTAATATAATGGACTTAATGTAATCCAATGCATCGAGCCATACCAATATACGACTACATTCAACTCAACTTGTTAACACATACATTAATTTAAGATAAAATCATAATCGGATGAACAGAACAACAAAACGTCCGTAAACGTGGTACATAAGCCTTGTTGCCAAGGGTGTACCATAAACATTAAACACAATGCTTAAAGTAAGAAAATGAGGGGAAAATGCAGCTTTCATGATGAATTTCTTTTACTTTTAGCATAGGAGAAACGACAAAAGGTACTCTCTTAATAAAAAATTATCAAAAAAAGAAAAAAAAGAATAGTAAACATTTGGTATAATGACACCATAATTTGTCTAGGCTCTCAACGGCTGATTTTTCTCTCTCTTAAACTTACACTAGTACAACAATATTTCTTCTTATTGCTAATGAATGACGTTCATGTGGTCTAAATTTTTTTGTTTCTTTCCTAAATTAGAGTTTTTTTTTTTTTTTTTTTGTGTGTGTGTGTGGAAAATGCCAATTTCACTTCACAAAATTTGACATTCTAAATGTAGGTGCTATGATATACCCACATTTATACCCCTTCTGTATTTTTATAGTGACAAATAAAATTATAAATGTCCTTAATATTATTCCTATAGCCCACTTTAAATATCTTATGTTATATTTGTTTATGATTAACATTATGAAAATCCAAAATTAATTCTTGGGGCCTGTTTACTTCAGCTAAAAACAACTGAACTGATTGGAGGTAAATTAAACTGAATTGAACTAAATTGAAAGCTTTTTTTATGAAGGATTAATGAGCAGAAGAGCTGAACTGAACTGATTTTAAGCTGAAGTAAACAGGGCCTTGATATCTATCTTTTATTGTACTGTATATGATTATGATTCATGATTCCCTACCTTTATTTTGCCCTTCTTTTCCTCTGTTTTCCATTTGTTAGGTGGTGCATTGTTGCCAAATTACTCCAACTGTTTTTTAATACTCTTTTTATCGGAAAAGTCGATGCGACAAATTTTAAATTTAAAGTTGATGCTTCCTTACAAAACTTAACTAATTAGTTGCATTGTTATGATTTTTATTAGGTGGGACACCCGAACCTCGGTAGTAATACCCGAAGGTGAAATCTTTTACTTGGTGGCGTTGCTTCGGTTCACGCCACCGTACCCTAGTGGTCCACCAGTTGCGGATTTGGTGGACGAGAACAGGGAGATTGTTAGGCATTGTACAAAGAAAGGATACGATTTCAAGTTGTATCTTCCACATTACAAAACACAACATGAGTGGAAGCAACAACATTTTGGTAGCCAATGGACAAGATTTGCCGAAAGAAAGGCGATGTATGATCCGATGGCTGTCCTTGCTCCTGGGCAGAAAATCTTCTCAAGGACACATAAAACTAGCCAGCGACTGTAATTTTAGTTAGTGATTAGTGTCTGATCAATTCAAATCTTAATTTTTACTTGAAAAAAATACCCTTTTTTTTTCATTTTCTTTTTCATTTTGGACTTCACTTGCCCCATTGATCTTTGCTAATGGATCAATATTGTCATTAGTTCTTTATAAACATTATGAAGCAATGTAAATGAATTTTCCCTTCATAAAAAAATTCACCATTAGTCCAACAATTGCTATAATTGTTAGCCTGATTCTAACTTTAGCGCATCTTTTGTAAACTGAATTAGATACGGAATATTGATTTTGACACTCTTTATTTTAAAAGTTGTGTCTAAAAGTGTCAAAATCATTTCGCTCCTTAATACATCAACGTTGGATAGCAAAAATTAAGAATCTTACTAGTAAAACAATGACTAATTAAAGAAACAGATTGAAAGGACAGCCGTCGAAGTAGAAACAATCGGTTGGCCACTTAATCCATGATTAGGACAATACGTGCTTGCATAATAAGAATTTGCAAGTTGTAATTTGTAGTTTTGTATTTGATAATAGAAGCCTGTAATGTACGCCGCCATAATAGACGAGACGGAAATTTGGATCGAGTATTCTGTGGATGGAAGTTTTTTTTGGCGAAGGAATGCAAGTTAATGTCGTTATAAAACAAAGCAAAACTCACATAAGAATTAGTGTTGTAGCTTAATGAAAATATGAATGTGCCCTTAGAAAATTAAGAAATACTATGTATACATGTGGCGTAGTTAGTAGTCATTGTTTATTTGTTTATACTAATTGGTAAAAATGAACAAATTTATGGAAAATTACGCCATTACAGTGGACCATTGTCTTAAAAGATGATTCCATGCAACCCCGGTACAATAGTTGAACAATTATAGATCACTCTCGAGGATTAGCATAGCACCGAAACTTATGGAATGCAGGGCTAACAAGCAAATATAGGTTTCAAAAACGTTGATATGGGATCAGAAAGTGGCATACACTTCATGGAACAAAGTGACTTGTTAATATTAATAGGTAAAATACTTTGCTCTTCAAATGGTTAAGGAAAAGAAGCTTTAACCGTTGAGCCTTTTGCTCCAATTTTTCATTAGAAAGTGTGCGGTGGTAAATTAGTAATTTATAGCACAACAAAAAACCACATCAAGACCATCGACAACGTGGTCAACAACCGGTAAAACTAAAAATTTTGCATGACCAATGTTGATTAGCATTAGGTTATGATCATGTAAACATAACGTTGATTATATGATACGTATCTTGGGTTATTGGAAGGATTAGAGTTGATTCCTTCGAGTTAGGGCCTGTTTACTTCAGCTTAAAATCCGTTCAGTTCAGCTCAGCTCAGCTCAGTTCAGTTCAGCTCTTCTCTTATTTTGCTATATATTCATTAATCCTTCATTAAAAACTTTCAGTTCAGCTTAGCTCAGCTCAGCTCGAATCAGTTCAGTTCAGCTTTTTCAGTTGAAGTAAACAAACACTTAGTTTTTAGGTATCTTTGTGACTTGTACACCACTTAAGTTTCATTTTCAACAAAAGATGCCAAATATGCATTGTTGCATTCATATGATTGTGAGCTACAACAACCACTCTTCTTGAAACTAATTATAATTAGCATCAATTCGGGCCCTTCATTAGGTAAGAGATCGTATTAGGTATCACAACCTTTCAAGTGATCTTCAAATTCTAATTATACTTTCCCTAATCTTCTTATACGAACACCAAATAATATGCTTGTTTATGCATGATCCTCAAGAGACACATGCATGTAAAACAAAAGATTTAGAGAGTATAATTAACAATACAAATTAAAGTACAAGTTGCATAAAATTTTTTGAAGGTTTATCTTAAGATTAGCTTTTCCTTGCATTACACTTCCCAATATATCTAAAGAATAAGTAGCTCTTTGGTTCTTTTAATTTCCTCTCCTCTAGCAATTTTATGTTACATGAATCCTAATTTAGCTTTGTCCCATCAAAACTAGCTAGGTCAAATTTTGGTTGTAATGTCTCAAATAATTAATGAATCTAAGGTTTGAGCTGTCATATTTCAAATGTTGACCAAAAGCTTGTCATATTCTGATAATTACCTCACTTTTAGCAACCCAAATTAACTTTATGTACATTTTAAGAATACAGTATCAGATTCTCTTTTAAATAAAAATTATGTTTACGTAGAATTATGCATGTAATTTCGTCTTTTGACATATTTTTGCTCTTCTAATATCAACTTTTTCATTTTATTTTATCATTAAAATAATTCTTGGTTTTTGGTTTAGCTTAATCCATGCAAAAGCAGTTAAACTAAATCTACTCGATTTCTACAATCTACTTTCTTTCTGTTCTCTTTTAGCTTATTGGTTTCTTTTTTCGAGTTTGCTCCGCTTTTTTTTTTTTTTTTTCTGTTTTGTCTAAAAAGAAGATTAAAAACATAAAAAAGTAAAATTATTTTTTGAAGGATTATTTCTTGTAAGAAACAAACAACCAATGAAAGTGAGTTTCATGGAATTTTTTCATGCAAATAAATTTGGAAAAATAGGGAAAAAATAAAATTAAATAATCAAGCCAAGTCACAATCTACGTTCCATGGGAAGTGTGTCATGCATGGACGTTAGCTAGTGTTGTTTAGTAATTAGTAATGACACTAATTAAGACTTAAGTAAAGAGATTACTTTTTAGATTTTGCTATAGAACATTTTAATTAGACTTTTTTTTTTTCCTTTTTCTTTTTCTTTTTTTACCTTGGCACGTGACAATTGTTGGGCTCAAACATCTTTGATGATTATACTTTGATTTTAAGAAAGGTGACATTCACATATACATTGATACACTAGAGGTTATTTGTTAAATGATTGAGCTTATTTATAATTCTAACAAGTACAAAATAGTTGCTTAAAAAACAAGTACTTGTTTAAAAAACAAGGACATAATCATTTGATTTGTCTACAATTTAGAATAATCTCAAAAGTTGGACAATACATAGACACTAATCAGTTAAGCCTATGTAAGATGGTGTTTTAATTAATACTCTATGAAAACTTACTAATTTCTAATTAAATTATAAACCCTTAATGATGCAAAAGTTTATTTCATAATTAATTACTTTAACAAGTTCACTTTAGCTACTTCAAGGACAACAAGTTTAAATTAATTGGCTTAGGGCTATATAGCTAAGTTAAATACTTGACTGAAATCAAGTGAACAACAAGCTACTATTATGCAAAAGTCCATTACAAGGTTTGTGGCCTCTTTGGTGTTGGTGGCGTCACCTAAATACCAATATTATGTATCGTTAAAAACACTAATTACACAACTACCATAATACATACTTATTCTTATAGAAAACACAAAATTGAACAGACCACAAATTTAATCCTTGTTCCAATTTATTGGCAAATTTGGTATAGTTCGTTAACTTTGAATCCATTATTAAGGCCTTATTGTAAATTAAACAAATTAAATTAGAGTATCAAAGTATTAAAAATTCTCCTAATACTGGAAAATGATGCTTTCCCAAGAGGGGAATGCCACCACACGGTCAATCATTGTTGACATTTATTAAGGATGAATGGTTGTGAAGTCCGAATAATGCATGTATATCATGAAGGAAACCGAAGTGCTTATTGGCTAAGCTAGTCAATTATGGTGCTGATCGATCATGATGAGCAACGAACTATCTTTAATTTAACCATCCTCTAATAGCCCTTGTTCACATTATCAATGAAGACATTTCGAGAGCTGTTATGCCAAGGATTATTAACATTAGTTAATTCTCCTTTTAAGTGTTTTTCGTTTAGTTTTTTGTTTTGCTACGTTTCTTTGTTTTTCTTGGCCGATTTTCCCTCTTTACCACCCCCCCCCCCTAAAAATAAAAACTCCTACCATATCACCGAATGTAAAGAACTCTATCAATACATTTAGGAATTCAATGCTCCAAATTAAAACAAGATATTCTACCATGAGAATGATGAAAAACAATGAAATCAAGCCTATAGATAAAATTAACTTTCACGTGCGGTCAAAAGAGGATCTACCTTAGTCAATACTTGTCATTTGAACATTATTAACATGCTCAAAAGAATATACTCACTCCCTAATAATGTTGAAAATGAGAGGAAATCTAGAAACTAAGCCGTCTTCTACTTAGCTAAGAATAAGTGCACCTTTTTAAGTTTTCCCCCTTTACATTATTTTGTTTGAGCACACTTTAATTTGTGGTTTTGTAAAATATATAAGGCAAAAAGTTGAAATCTTGTGGTCTCAAAACCTTGACATTTGCAAAGTATTTTTTTATGTTTCATTTAGTGTTATTATTTGAGTAGGAAATTATGTGGAAAACTAAAAAGGTATATTATCTCTAAATTGAAGCCAAGAAATGGACACCTTTTGATAAATAAAGTAGGTATTGCTAATGAGTCTGTCTTTATCAAATGTAAAAGAATTATTGCACAAAGACTACTCAATAAGAAAAAAGAATAAAAAGAGAATAACATCATAAATATATAAATGGATAGATGTATCATGTATGCAAATAATATATGAATTGTGAATACAAAGTTTCTCAACTACAAATTAATGAATTACTACTCCCTTTGTCGTTTCATAATCTTTGCCCTAGTAGACGTACCCCAAAAACTCTTGTTAAAGGTGAGTTTTTAGAACAAATGTTCTATATCATTAAAATTATTAGGCATTTGACTTATAATTTTTTTAGTTACTTCAAAACAGGCCACCAAATTTTTTTTTAATAATAATGCATAATTTTCGAGTGTGAGATAAGATTATGATCCATGATATGTTATATATACTAATGATGCCACCAGAACAGAAGAGTTCATACATGTGAGAGTTGTATTTATATTACACAAATAAAGTAAACAACACTTCTTAGGGAAACTAGTTGCACATTTTTACATTGTTATCCTATATCCGTTAGTGCTCATGCAATTACATATGTGATGTTTTAGAGATATTTTGAGTACGAATACTGACTTATTATGAGTCAAGATCATGTTCTTTTGTTCAATCGTTCTAATATCATTGGTAGAAAGATCGATGTCCATATGAAGCTAGAAGATGATGGTCCAATTTGATATATAAAGTTTGGACTGGTGTGACCATAAGAATAAGATATATTTTTGCAAGAAACAAAAACAAAGACATAATGGTATGGTATCTAGAATGACATTACAATTATACATGTAAATAGTGGATTATGGACCACTCCTTTTTAATTTGATGTTAAATAAGAGTGTGACATGTCACACATCAAAAGTACACACCACAAACCAAAATCACAGAATTAAAATGACTTGTAATTGGACATTTCCAGGACTAAGGCACGAGACCATTTCATGACAATTCCGTGGATAAAGTTTACTTCGCCTTTCTACAATTTACAAATTACTCGTTCATATGTTGTTGCAAATTAAACTTGCAATTTATCTAATAAGAGAAACCACAAAGACAAAATAATACTCGTACAGATTGCAATGTTAGAGATACGTTTGTTACTAATATCATGTACAACGATAAGAGTACTTGACTACTGATTATGAATCATCGGATTGGAATACTGTGGGTCTATGGGAAACTATGATCTTATTATGAGAGTACTTGACTATTGATTTTGTGCCTCATCAAAGCAGAAGTATGGTTTACACATTAACTACCTTCGAAAAAGAGAACCAGAGGCGAACCGCGAACCCTAACCAAAACCTAACCTCTGGGGTGGCCCTTAACCAAAAGACAACTTTTGGACAAAACAAGAAAGCAAGGAACTCAGTCTTTTGATGTACGTCAAAGGATAAGAGCTAACTGCTAGATAAGAAAATCTATGAAAGAAAGCTCTCAAACTAAGTTCTAACCAATAGCCAAACATCGTACGACCAAGTTACATCACTATTATGGATGGTTTTGGTGTTTCCTTCAAACCAAAGGTGCGCAAGTGAGGTTTAATCTTGGTTGAAAGGATGTACAAGAGTATAGTAGTAGGAATCATAGTGAATGCAAAACTCTTTTCCTTTATAAAAAGACAAATGCCAAGAGACACAACCGCATAAACAATGAATCCACTCCGCTGGATGAGCAACCTTGTAGTTGGCCTCTATACTAGAAGTGAAGAGGCTCACTACTTTCAATGAAAAGCATTTTTCACATTTTGCTGCTTGCAAAATATACATGTTGAAAATATAGTGTTGAAAGCATGGATCATTTGGTTTTTAACTCCACTTATTGTTGAGAGTTCATACAGGTAGTAGCATAAGGAGTAAAATGTCCAAGTTTGTATTGATGTTCTTTGTTGACGTGATCAATGCTTACATGATTAGTAGAATACCTGAGCTTAGAAACAAACAAACAACGATAAAACCTTAAACCCAAAATAAATTGTTGTCTACTTATGCTTTAATTCCTAGGAGTGTTAGCAGTATCACATTCTATTTGACAATTTGATAAGAGACATCATTAGAATGTTTAGTCTCTTTATACACCTACAAAGGCCAATAATGAGACACTTTCAAATAAAAATGTGAACTAGGCTATTTGAGGACATGATATATCACACTCGATAAACATAAGTCTCAAAAAAAAACCTACAAGTTCAAATTGCAAAACAAAAGACATTAAGAAAAAGAAAGCCTTATTCTATTTCACATATTTCCATCAAAACATACAACTTACATAAGATTACACAATAATAGCTACGCCTTGTAAAGACAGAAAGGGATAAACAGTTTCACAACAATACACTGGCCTCAAGTGGTTCAAAAGATTTACCACAAGATAAATCCTGGCCTCGAGTAACATGATAAATCATGCTCACATGATTAACTCACCGCAGAACCAAGCCTATGATGGATTTGTATTAAACCTATATGAAATAAAATAAATAAAAGAGAGCACACAAGAGACCTTATTGTTTGTTGCCCACCAAAGGCAAGGTGTGAAGAATGGCTCCATAGAAGCTACAAAAACCAAATCACATTGCAAGGGCTTTGGCCATTTTTTGTAACACACATGACAGGACCCTACTGCAGTGCAGGGCAATCGCAATCACGAAGTTAAACTACATCTACTTACTTCCAAAGAAGACACGTTTCAAGCTAGGATATACAGCCCGGAAATTGTTGGCAGCAGCTGGAGAGATCTGTTGTGATGCAGGAAAACCAAGGGAAAACAGTAAACAAAGGGAAGAAATAAAAGCTAACTATTCTGGGTAAAGAAATCAAAAAAAGATGGGGGCAGACCTTAGGGCAGAAGCGAACATCAAGAGTTTCCAACCCAGTACATTTCGAAATTGCAGATTCCACTGTTTCCTCATCAATATTGCAGGACTACCAGCAAATCCACCAGACCCAAACAATTTCAAAACATTGAAGGAATAAATCAGCAAAAATTAAATTAAGCGATAAATAAATAAATACCCAAACATATCAAAGAAACTTGTACTAGCTATATTATCAAATTAGCTGAGGTGCCTAAAGACTGACATGTAAACTTAATAAACAGTAAATATATGTCACCTGAAGAAATAAGCTTGTCAATTTTGGGCAATTCAATTTTAGAATTTCCAGTGAGTTGCAATTGCTGAAAATTAAATCACAAACAAAATATTAGAAGATGACAATGCCAATTGACAAAAGAAAAAAAATTCAAAGATCAGCAACTTCATACCTCAAGTTCAGAAAACACAAGTTGGAACAAGCAACATCAACCTCCTTTAGATTATGGGAAAGAGAGAGGTTCAAAGACGACAGATGCATACACTGAGCTATAGATGGAATATAAACTCTCTTCACATTAGGACAACCAACACAAGTCAGGCTCTCAATTGAGCGACGAGGCAATTCAATGGACTTATTTATAAGCTGATTAGAAGGGCCTGAAGCCTGATAGCTTGATAACTCCGTGAATCCCCAATAAAGATCATGCATATTTTTGCAGCCATTCAGACTCACATGAGTCAGATGTGTACAATAGGCTAGCAGCTCCTCAATGGCAGATTGGCTAAGAGTACCATAAGACAAATCCAGCTCGCGTAGGGCAGGCAGAGCACCAAAATTATAGAGAGCTACTAGAGATGAATCATTCAGATACTTGCATGCTTGTAACTTCAATACCTACATTCACAATACAAGGAGGGGAACACAAATTCATCACAAAAAGATCTTAGACCCTCTGAAGCACAAGATGATAAAAAAAATTAACAAATATATAACTACTAGTAGAGCAGTGGCAGCAGCTGACATCCCAAAGTAGTAACAAATGGAATTCTACGGGAATTTAATTTACCATCTAGTAACAAAATTTAAACATAGATATACTCCACTATGGATAACTAGGACATATCCATATAAGAAAATAGAGTACACAAACAAATACCTACCTATCAACTATGTGATCAAGTAATGACTTAAAATGTTCAAGTGAATCAAGTCCACACAAACAAAATTCGATCAAAAATTTCAAAAATAAAAAAAAACCTAACAAAACAGAAGTGAATTAATAAATTATTTTTAATATTCTAAAAAGAACCAATTAGCCCACCCAGCCCTTCCCTCTAATCTTTTATCTCTCTCTCCCTCTCTCTCTCTAATAACCAAAGAACCTACCCTGCCCTACCCTACCCAGCCCTTTCTTCTCTTATAAAGAAACAAAGAAACAAAAAATCTACCCAGTAGCCAGTAGGCCCAGTACCCACCCCTTCCCATGTAACCAACAATGCTCTCTCTCTGTACTGTGGATCAGGGTTGAGGAGGTGGGAAAAAACCCCTCAATCGGCAAATAACAACCAGCAAAAGCAATGAAAATCTAGCTCATGATTTGTGGTCAAAAAGATTACCGTCAGCCGCAAGCAGGAGTTGAAAACTGGCTGCAAGTCCATCAAGAAAGTGTAGGACAAATCAAGGTAAGTGAGATTTTTGAGCCAGCATAAAGAGGATAGGCCATCAGAACCAATAGCGGAGCAAGACATCAGAATCAATTTATCAATGAGAGGACAAGAAGCAGTTGTTGCCAACAAGCAATCATCTGTAAGTTGGCTGCATAGGCAAAATTTATGAGAGTTAGGCATAATTTCCTGAATCAACAAACAACACGATTGCTTTATAATTTACCTGCAAAAAGATGCATCCAAGGATGTTAAAAGGGGGCAATCAATTGTAGCTTCAGATAACACACCACATCCTTTCAACTCGAGACCTACCATATGAGGTGCTTCAATATGTAGAGCACTTAACTTTGGACAAATGCCAAGGTTTAAGGATCGCATACCAACCTAAAGGAAACTTCATTGTTAATTAAATGCTCAAGGTGCTAATAACATGTTGATCTCAATACCCCATCCATTACCCACTGGCACTAAAGGAGTAAAGGTGCAGCTTTTTTCATTTTAAAGAAAGAAGGAAAAAAAAATGAACCATACAGCAAACTTGAGTATACACCTGTAAGGCTATAAAAATTCGAAAAACAAGAAAATACTTTTAACCACAGCCATGTCAAGAAACTCAAATTTTCAAGCCTCACATCCCAAGTATTTACTGAGATTATGCACCTATGCTTGACCTATATTACTGAGTGAAACCAATGAACCAGAGACTCAACTCACCGGGACAAATGAGGCTCTTTCTAGATGGTCACAACCATCTAGGCGAACGTGCTCAAGATACGGACATTTGAGATCCAGAGTAGTGATTGCACGGCAACCAGCTAATGAAAGGCTAACAAGGGAAGTATTATGTAGACCAACTGCAGTTAGACTCTGCAAAAACAATGAAAAAGAATGCTACTCAGAAAAAATCACCATCAGCCATACAACCATTTTGAAGACAAGAAGCTTCACGCGCACACAAGGGCAGGGATCAAGAAATAATTATAAAGAAATTTTCCGTCTAGAAATACAAAAATAACTGTCATATTGAAGGGAAAATTGAAAAAAGAAAATCTTGATCTGGAAACAACAGTCACATTGTCTCAACACAACCCTACATTCAAGTATCCAGCCCTCTCTTGGAATAATTAAAGCTTTAGCATTGTCAAACCCATAAAATAGAACATGATCCCATCACATCACTTAGTCTAAGGAGGGGGCTTTTGGAATGGTGAGAACTTTTCCTTGACACTCCAAGTATTTTATGAACCAGTTATTTCCAGGCATACCATACACAGCCATACTTGAAGGGCGCAGAGTTTATATACTGAGCGACTGACAGTTCCTCTTGATACACATTATTCACAACAGACTCGGTAAGACTTGGGCTGGCTCACTAAGCATTATCAAATATAATGTTAAACAAAAGACATTTCACCTTTTCGAGCAGAAATAACTTTTTACTCTAAGATGACAGAAATATAAACCTACTACATAAGTTTAGACTAAACACAATACATAACAATAACAGTCAGAGTGAAAAAAAAAAAAGACAGTGTACATATATTCATAGCATAATAAAATCTCATTACATATTAACAATAAATTGACAGAAAAAAGAACAAAACACAATAAACTTGCAAGATAATAGCGGATACTAGTAGCATAAATCATGGCATTGGGGAACTACAAACCTCGCAGTTATCGAGGACCAATGATTTCAGCAGAGGGCATCCTCCTCCATCACTGAAAACATCGCACACTGAATCTGTCAAAGCCTCACAATCAGAAAGATCCACTTCTTCGAGATATTGGCATTGCAATGACAGCGAATTCAAGCTTTCTTGTTTATGCAGCGCAAGTTTCTGAATGGAACACACAAATTGAATTATAGCACCTCTAAACAACTAAAACGAAAACCAATAAAATGTATTTACTGATTCAGAATGACTTACTTTCAGCGCATTTGAAGTAATACTGATTCGATGAAGCGCGGGACAGTTAGATACATTCAGAGATGACAGCTTCAGACATCGTAGATTTAAATCAACAAATCTGCAAAAATGGAAGCAAATATATGTTAATCATGTGGATGGAGAAGCTTAACAGAATCAGATTTGTTAAATGGACATACTTGCGACAATGCACCAGACTTAAATTACTCAGGTGAGGAAGCTCCAAGGAAACAGAAGCTAGTAAGTTGCAAAAGTCAAGCTCTAAAACCTGCAACAACAACAACAAGCCGATTTCAAATTAGCTGGACCCAAATGTTTCACTGTTTTTGCCAAAAACATCTTACAGAAAGGATACAGAATATAAAAAAGGAGTTCGAACCTCCAACATATTGCTGAAAGCTATTGCAGTCATTGAAGCAGACGTTATGCCCTCACAATTTTCAAGCTTCAGTCCAATCAACAGTGGCATTTTGACAGCCTAGGAAGCAAAAGAGAAATGATATTTAGCATATCATCATCCATCAGCCATCAGGTAAAGAATGTGCAAAAATTTATCAGCATGGAAACTAGCAGGTTCAGAAAACTAACCTCAAGGGAAATATTGGGACAGTATGAAGCATTTAGTTCACGAAGATTGGCACAAGCTTGAGAAATTTCACGAAGTGTTTCATCACTAACACATGAGCAGCATGACATGTCCAAATTTTCTAAAAGGGGGCATGATGTCACAGCAGAACGAATAGCTGCATCAGGAAGCTTGTGGCAAGAGCCTATATCCAGATTATGCAAAAGAGGGCAATTAAGCACAACATGTGCCATGTTACTACGCTTTAAAGATAAAGTACCAAGCTGGGGGCACCTGCACAATATTTAATTTCAGCCACCAAAAAAAAGGCAAAATATTCAAGATGAAACAAATATATAACTGACGTTCTTTGATAATGTCTACCTAACAGACACACGGAGTACACGGCATTTTGTTACTTGAAGATGCTGCAGCCTCTCATGGTTAATAGATATCTCTTGTACACCATTTCCGAGTGCAGCATCAGAAACAACCAGCTTCTTCAACAAGGGACAATCAGAGAGAGCATGAAAAAATGATTCACCGAGTTGGCCTTTACCTAAGGTCAAAGACTCAAGATTTCTGGAGAAAGAAAAAAGAGAAGGTCAGGTGTATGAGCAAGTGAGTAGGGAGAAGGAAGCTATAAACAAAAGTCAGATACGGCATGTTAAAACAACTTACCGCAACAGAGAAACTGCTCTCATGACAAGAATGTGCATATCAGGATTCCCACAAAGATTCACCTCACTTGCCCTAGGATAACGATGACATATATCTTCCACTGTAAATGATAAACCAATTGCATTACAATTCTATCCATCAACAGGATAAATAAAACATGAATGCATGGAAAAAAGTGAATGGTGGAAACATTATAAAATAACAAACACTGCCATGTGCTGATGCATTTCCATTTTCATTACCAATACACCACCCAGTAAAAACATAAAACCAAACATTATTCTACTCATCACCCAGTTAATCTGTTACTAAGGCAACTCATGAGCCAAAACACTGCTATCCATATACTTCAGGGAAAGAGTGCTGGCATGGGAAAGTTACTGTTCACAAAAAATAAAAAAAAAGGAGATGTGCAGGGTAGAAGCCAAGCAATATCGGAGATAGGATGCTTAAACCAGCTTATCCTCTCAAAGACCAAAATTTTCACAATACTGAAGAATACCTACATACAAAATTACAGATCTCATCCTCAATACATTAATTCATAACCAATACAATCAGCACCAAGGCATAAGTCTATAATTTTGTTTAAAAAATATATAAATAAATTTTTTTTAGAGAAAAAATTGCTCCAGTACAATATACATTTCTCAAAGTAAGGAGTTGGACCAAGTAAATCAGTGGCACAACATGCTCTCCTTCAAGTTATAGACCTTACGTTGACAAGTGATAACCATAGGTACATTGTTTCCTGCTTTTACTTAATTCTTATTTTTCACATCAGTAAAAATGTCTCAGAGAAACAAAACCTAATATACCTTGAGTACAAGACATTTGTTTGCTCAAAGAAATAGAATAAAAGATGAACAAAAGAAGCAATAACGATGACAAATTGAAAATGACGAACTTGCATACTTTAGAAGAACTACAATACAAAAGGTCAAACAGACTCATTCCACTATTACAGCATTCAACAAACTGCTCCTTAAAAAAAAATCTTATAGTGTAATTCGAAAGTAAAGCAATAATTAAGCTAGTACTCTGTCCCGTCCATTAGAGAAATTTGGATACTTATGTAGTCAAAGTTTTAGACAATGTTTTACTAGTACTATATATTTTTAAATATCAAAGTTTATTAGTTTAATAACTTTCATTAATATGTAATAAAATATCAATGGTCAACATTGTGTCTTGCAGAGTGAAAAGGACATGTTACAACAAAATGAGTGAAACGAAATATACTATATGGTTCTTGAACACATCATTCTTGGAAGTTAAAATAGTACAACTATACACATGTTTTTACCAAAAGAACTCACATTGTGCCACTGATATGCTTCGATTTTCAAAATCCAAAGATCGCCAAAAATCTTCATGGGCACTCGCAGTCCTCCATTGCTTGCAAACCATTGCAGCTACACAAAGGTTTGCATGGCCTAGGAAAGAAAATACCTGACAACACAGAAAGAAGTAACAACGATTATGCCAAACACTCAAAGGTCCAAAGCATGGCAGCAATTACACTAAAGTATGACCTGGCAATGCCACCAGTTGACCCACAGGCAAAGCAACCAGTCAGATATATATAGTCTGACCGTGTAACGAGTGGCTTGGTACAACCACCATGGGATGAGCCAAAGGCACACTGACACAGGACAACAACCATTTCTAAAATTCAAGACTTTCTTGGTTCCTCAAATCCTTACAAAACATTGGTAAAGCCTTAATAGGTACAAAAGCCATGAAAGGTTATTTTCAAGAGATCCTCAACTAAATAGACACAACCCAACCACTACATTATCTCAGATAAGTAACAGATGTCTCGAAACGAAACAATAACAACTTCAGGAGATCACAGACAAACAATCACTCAGAGCCTATATCTCATAATAGAGGTCGCCTAAAATAAACCAAAAATGCTATTTCAAGTGATCAAAGACATATCAAAGCAATAAATGTTACCATGTGTAATAGATCATCTGAAAGATCCAATGGGATGCCTATGTCATCCATGTCTGAAGTATCAGTATAGTCCTCGACAATATCTCCATGCTCATCATTATTTACAATATTTACAAAATCATACACCGGAAGCGATAGGTCTTCAATCTTATTCCTTGAACAAACAGAAGAATTTGGAGAGATCAAATCGCTCCTTATTACATCCAATCTGTTATTATCGGTACACGTAGGTGCATCTGCTGAGCAACGGGGTTTTCTAGAAAAACAATATCCAACAAATTCATCAGTATTCATAGTCAAGATGTGTCCTTGGCAGTAAACCTTAGTTATACATTGCAACATATACAAAGCTAACATCTTGCTTGGCAAATGCGCCAAAAATGGATAGAGCATCTACTCTCATACAGATGTCCAAGTGTCCAACTCGACTAATATATAGAAAAAATAGTCAAGCTTTTAGGTTAAATTGAAGTATCCAAGTGTCGCATGCCACGCAATTCTTGAGGTTAATAAAGGTATCGAAGTAACATAGGCACGGCAGTGGAATATTAATTAGGAAGATATGTCACCATATATATTTAATGCAGTCAATTAAGGAAAAACATACCAAACAATCATAAGAGCTTAGGCTACAAAAGCCTACAACATGATCAGCTATTTACTATTCAAGGATAGATTAAATTCAATTAAAACAAAATCTTCTTCAAAACAAGTAGTAAAATTAATTCAACTATTAGAGCCAATCTCTTCTAAACTCCGGTTCAAGAAACTCGTTTTTTCGACAACAAGAGCCAATCTTCATTACGTAAGCAAAACAACTACAACAATTCAAACCACAAAATGCACTAAAACAAACAAGCAACCAATAAAACCAAACAAACAACCAATAAACAAGGTAATAATAAAATGAGCCTTACTCGAACCCCGGCTCAACTTTCGCCCGCTTATGATACAAATCCAATTTGAATTCTTCGACCAACGCCGGCTCGAAAAACAAATTATCACACTCTTGTTGGACATTGCTACATAAATCAGTGTCGAATTCATTCAAATTTCGACTACTACTTCCGCCAATCGAAAGCTCCAACGATTCGATAACACTCTTTTCTCTCTCCACAACAAAACCCCCAAGATCCCTTTTCGAACCCCCTTTCAAACCTTCATTATTATTATTATTATTATTAACACTATTACTACTTCCAGGTAACCCTAATCCAAACCCTAACTCCAATTCTTCTTCATTTTCTTCATTTCTTTCTTCTAATTTCTCAAATTCACTCTTAATTTCATCTTCGTTACCACCTTCCATTGATTTTAAGTTTGCGTTGTCTCTATCGTCGACGACGAAGAATGGAAGACAACACCAAATCCTCATACAAACCCTAGAAAATCTAAGTTCTTAACTCCAGAAAACGCAATAAAACCCCCAAATTACTCGGTTAAATTTGAGTAAAATTGGGGGTGAAATTCTTGAAAACCCTAGAATTGAAAGATCGAGTGAATTTTAGGGGTTGAATTTTTGGGAATTTTAATAAGCAAATTGAGTAGAAGATCGATCTAAGAGTAACAGCAGAAAAATGTGTGCGACCAAAAAAGAAAAAAAAAGGGAAAAAGACAAAAAAATTGAAGAGAGAGAAAATGAGAGGAGAGAGAAAGGAGTAGATCAGATGGTTAAGGGAGGAACAAAGAAGACAGAAAATTGAGTTTAGTTAAACTCAAGAACTATTTTTAGATTTTTTTTTTTTTTTTTTTTTTCAAGAAAAAAAAATGTTTGTTTTTAATATCTTGAGTTCACTCGTTTATCAGTCTTGTAATATTGTAATTTTTTTTTTTTTTGTCTTTCTTGATTCTTGATTAAACATTGTTATACACCATCAATTATTTTACTCCAAACATTTTGTACTGCGTTTATGAAAATTGAGAAAAAAATTAGAATTGTTTTTGCTAAAATTTGAATGTTTAAAGTGACGTTTAGTGTATCTCTGTAATCGTAATATATTTTTTGATGCTAAAATTCTTCCTCCGGGATACAACACTTTGAATTTAACATTATTTATCCACCACAATTTAACTATTTTTATTAATATTGATGTGTGAAAAAAAAGGTATATTATACAGTATTTGATTCGTTTGATTATGAAGTTCATTAATACCTCATTTGTATAATATTCGCAATTATGTTCATCTTCCACCTGTTGAGAAGGGTGGAATGCTGCATGCATGCTCTCCTAATTAGCTACTGGTGGTGGAGGTCTGGAACACAGAGGTCTATGCACTGGAAAAGTAAAGATGTACTACATCAACACAAGCTGGAAGGAGGGTTGAGTATTAGGAACATCAAAAACATGAATTTAGCACTATGATGCAAGACGGCATGACGTATTCACAATAACCCTCAACTATTAGTCAATAAGAAACTAATTGGGAAATGTGGTGTTGCTCTAATTAAAGGAAGCCCCCAAAGTCGATGCTTACGCAATGCCTCCTGGTGTATGCAAAGCCTAGTTACAGGCTTCCAAAGCTTTCAATAATGGTATAAGAATTCAGATTGGATCTTTGGGAAATGTTAGAACCTTTGAGGATATTGGGTGTGTGGCACAGAACCGTTGATTAAGGATTATGTGACTTTGGTAGACATTTGTTCTATTAAATATATTAGGAAGCTGTGGTTTAATTTGATGATGGAGGGTGGCATGTAGGCAAGCTAAGACGTGTTTTTAATTTGGAAACGTGTGAGAAAATATATGTTCCTGCCGCCGCTTGTCCTGTTTGACTTTATTGGAAACAATTATTCAAGGATGGCATCTTCACAGTAAAATCAGGTTATTGGTATCTTCTTCAATTACTTGGTAGCCCGCAAGTCTCTGATATTTGGAAAATTATCTGGAGAACTCGTCATAAAATTTTCCTATAAAGGGTTATCCATCATGCGCTGCCAACAAGAGGGGGTCTACGTCACTATGGTTTGGATTTACAGGTGGTGTGCCCGTTGTGTGCTGCAGAGGTAGAGACCGTACCATGGAGCATCTCTTCCATGACTGCCCCCTTAATTGCTCGTATATGGGCAGCCTCGAATCTGGGTCTTCGTCCTACCGTAGACTCTTCCCTATCCCTTAAGACCTCAGGGGAATGGATTAAAGGCTTCATATTCTACCTGCATGCTCAGGATTGTTTAAACAGTAATAGCACTTTTCCAGCAAATTTGGATGAATTAACTTCTGTACTATTACTACTATACGCCATTTGGTCTCGTAGGAATGGCGTGATGTCTGAAAGAGAAAGTCCTAATCATGATGCGATCCTATGTCTAACCAAGAATTGTAGAGTGAAAGCTTCTGCCTGTTTAATGGCGAAGGATAATGCGGAAGGAAGGGTCAAGACTCCCATCTCACCTAACCGTGTAGGGGACGACTTGCGCCAGCACGACATACAACTCTCATTGTGGATGGTGTGTGGAAAAAGAGAAATAACAGGGCGAATCGGATGGAGGGATCAAATGGGTACTACATGGACCACTAAGTGACCATGAAGGGTCTCGAAGTATTAAGGCTACTTCGGCTACTCACATGGAATCCGTGGCTTTACCGGGAGGATTGAAGCATGTCTCAACTTATGATGTATCCTTAACGGTGAAGACCGATTTTAAAGAAGTGATTGCCTGCTTTCTGACGCCTAATTGAGTACAACCGAACCTGAATGGTGTCTTTTCTGATTTGATGCTTTATTGTAATGGTTTTTAGTTTTATTAGAATTAGTAATAGTAGTAGAGAGGAAGTTTGACATGCTCATAGCCTTGCTGTCATGGCAAGAAAAGGCCGAGTTCCATAACTAACTCTTTTGTTTTCTGCTTAATTTCTTTAGCTTGTGTCCATTGTCAAAATTATAATAATAATAATAATATTCAAAATTACATAATTAGAGAAGTAAGTGAATTAAATGCATCATCAAATGTGAAAATTAAGTGTTGCATAAAAAAACACGAGGCAAATGTTGCATTACGAGAATGGCTCTTAGCATAAGATGCCCTTGTGACGAGGCCATTAGGGCTTTCTCACAGGATTACTCGGTAAGACACGTATTTATTGAGGAAAGGTTGTCATTTGAAAAGTTTTCACCAAACTTTGCTTGTTCCATTCAAACACAATTCCAATCCACAACTTATTAAATGCCCGAATTTTAATTGATGATGCATTCTACTTGTTGTGTCATGTGGTGAAGGAAACACTCTTTCATATATTTTTTGATTAAACAGTGAAGGCAAGTAATGGGAGGTTTGTCAGTTTACGAGAATGCTTATTTTGGACCTCACTTTTATCAATACAAGAAAAAATGAATATCGGTACGGATGCGGACACAAAACGGGTACAAGAAAACGCCATTGAAAAAACCAAGAATACGGGTACGTGAAAGAAAACAATAAGAAAATATATAAATTTCTACCTAATTTCAATAGAATATAGAGGTAAATATCAAATTTGGTGATGATAATATTGATAGAGGATATATATGAGAATATTTCCTAAATATTTATCTTGTGCATATCACAATATCTTATGTAAATATACTGCCTATATGTGATAGGGTTGTAAACCTATATATATTGAATGAATGATCAAACCCAACTAAAGGGGAATTACACAAGTTTACATGGTATCACAGCCATCTCAAAAATCCTAAAATTTTTTTTTTCCTTCTTCAACCGTGCTCCTTATCTTTTTCTTCACAATGTCGTCTCCCAACGATCAGGCCACTTCTTCTCCGTCATCTTCCTCTCCCATTGCCTATCACCCTGCCTTTACCGTCACGAACATCAAAGGGATTTTTCCCGTCTTTCTTGATCACGAAGATGCCCTTTATGAGTCCTGGTCCGAATACTTCACAATACACGTATGTGCTTACAACGTTCTTGATCACATCGACTCGTCCGTCCCTCGCCCTTCGGACATCACTAACGCTATTTGGACTCGCCTCGATGCCATTGTCAAGCAATGGATATATGCCACCATCTCCAAGGAACTTGCTGCTACTATTATGAAATCCGGTGCCACGGCAATGGAACTACGGACTCGACTCAAAGACATATTCCATGATAATAAAGAAACCCGAGCTCTCTATTTGACTGAACAACTTGCACTCACACGTCTTGAGAATTTCAGCAACATGTCCGCTTATTGCAAGCAGATTAAACTCATCGCCGATCAATTGGCTAATGTCGATCACCCCATCTCTGATAAGCAGATGGTTCTCAAGCTTATTGCTGGCCTTACGAAAGGTGAATACGACACCGTTGCCACCATGATACATCAAACCAAACCTTTGCCTAGCTTCACGGATGCTCGTTCGCGTCTAATCTTGGAAGAAACTCGCCGCGCCAAGCAGGACGAACCTGTTGATTCGGCTTTGGTGGCTGCCTCTGTCACGCCTTCACCGTCTCCGTCCTCTTCCACATCTACTTCCGGTGTCTCTTCATCCCTGCCGCAGCAACCTCCTCGCGGTCATTATTCCAACCGCGGACGTGGGGGTCGTGGTGGCCGCGGTGGTCGTGGACGGGGCCGTGGACGTGGAGGTGGTCGCTACAACAATAACAATAGTTATCATTCACCACAGCCATATACTCAGTCTTCAAATCAACATTGGGTTCGAGCCCAACATCAGTGGCAGCCTCAGCAATGGGCCTCTCCTCCTTGCCCTTTTCCTTCTCAGCCAATTCGTCCCCAGCAAGGCATCTTAGGCCCTGGACCCCGTGGCCCGTCTCCTCAAGCCTACTACAGTTCTTCCTCGGACTATGGAAACCTTATGACACCAACCGAGTTAGGCCACGCTTTCTCTTCCATGTCTCTACAACCGCCCGATGATCAATGGTATCTAGACACTGGTGCGTCGTCTCACCTCACAAATAACTCAGGTACTTTCCCTCGTTTGTTTCCTTTAAGCAACTTTCAATCTATTCTCGTCGGTGATGGCACACGTATTCCAATTAAAGGTTATGGCACAACCACCACTCCCTCACCTTACCCCTTTCTCCTCCAAAATGTCCTTTTTACACCCAATATTATTAAAAATTTAATTTCCGTTAGAAAATTCACTACTGATAATTCTGTTTCCATTGAGTTTGACCCGTTTGGTTTTTCTATTAAGGATCTCAATACGGGGACGCATCTCACGAGGTGTAATAGTGTGGGGGACCTCTACCCTTTCTCTTCCGCTCAAGTCACAACCTCGACCTCTCCAACTTCATTAGCAGCTGTCTCTCCCTCAATCTGGCATAATCGCCACGGACATCCTAGAGCGCCTGTGTTTAATTTTTTAAAGCAGCATAGTTCTATTAAATGTAATACAGAACATACACCCTCTTGTCATTCTTGTCCCTTAGGAAAACATATTAAATTACCATTTTACTCTTCCCTACATGTCACTCAATTTCCTTTTGATATTATACATGCTGATTTATGGACATCCCCCATTAAAAGTTTTTCTGGTCACAAATATTATCTTGTGCTTCTTGATGATTACACTCATTTTAGTTGGGTGTATCCCCTTAAATACAAATCACAGGTCTTCTCAATTTTTCAAACTTTCACCTCCTATGTCAAAACTCAATTTGAACGTAAAATCAAGTCCTTCCAATGTGATAATGGTCGTGAGTTTAATAATACTCCATACCATGAGTTTTTTGCTAAAAATGGTATGCTTTTCCGTTTTTCCTGTCCTCATACATCCCCTCAAAACGGCAAAGCCGAACGTCTCATCCGCACAATCAATAACATTAGTCGAACTCTACTCATTCATGCTTCTTTGCCTCCCTCCTTTTGGGCACATAGTACGGAAATGGCAGTATATCTTCTTAATATTCTTCCCACTACTACTCTTCACAATAAAACACTAACCGAAGTGTTATATGGCAAAATCCCCACCTATGACCATATTCGGGTGTTCGGTTCGCTTTGTTATCCCAATCTCACCGCCACTTCCCCTCATAAGCTCTCCCCACGCTCCACTCCTTGTGTCTTTCTTGGTTTTCCATCTAATCACCGGGGGTACAAGTGTCTCGATCTTTCCAATAATACAATTATTGTTTCTAGGCACGTTACTTTCATGGAGAATGAATTTCCTTATGAAAATTTGGCCAAATTTAAACTAGCAGCCTATGATTTCCTCTCCACTGTAGACCCCTCCCCTTGGCTTACTTTACCCCCTTTTACCAACTCCCCTGCTACGCAACCCCCCACTCTTACACCACGACCCTCGTCTCCCGTCACCCCTGCTCCCACCACGCCACCCGCCTCTCCTTCTCCCACGCCTGCTATTCAATTTGGGACCCTTCCCCCTAGCCCATTAGCCACGCCGAGCCCACAGCCACGTCCCCCTCTCACCATGCACCCCATGCAAACCCGTGCCAAAGACGGGATCTTCAAACCTAAACACATCCTTAACTTGTCAACTATTACCCCTTCTTTCCCCGTCATCTCGCCGCTACCCAAAAACCCAAAGGACGCCATCCTAGACCCTAATTGGAATCGTGCCATGACAGAGGAATTTAATGCTTTGATGAAACAACATACGTGGGACTTGGTACCGCGCCCTTCTACGGGGTGAACATTATTCGGTGTATGTGGTTATTTAAACACAAATATAAGGATGACGGTACACTAGAACGCCACAAGGCTCGGTTGGTCGTAAATGGTAAAGGTCAACAAGTAGGGGTCGATTGTGTTGAGACGTTTAGTCCGGTGGTTAAACCTGCTACTATACGTGCGGTTCTTAGTATTGCTATGGGTAAAAATTGGCCTATACATCAACTCGATGTAAAAAATGCGTTTCTACATGGGGACCTCCATGAGACGGTTTACATGTATCAACCCCCGGGGTTTACTAATAAAACTGCACCACATCACGTGTTTCGTCTCCGCAAGGCGTTGTATGGCTTAAAACAGGCCCCTCGAGCGTGGTATCACCGTTTTGCTTCTTATCTTGTGAAATTGGGGTTTGTATGTGCTAAGAGTGACACGTCTTTGTTCGTATTTCGTTAGGGGTCCAACATTGCCTATTTGCTTCTTTATGTCGATGACATTGTCTTGACGGCTTCCTCTGAATGTTTGAAAACTACATTAATAAGTCTCCTCAAACGTGAGTTCGCAATGACTGATCTTGGGGCTTTAACCTACTTCTTAGGCATCTCTGTAACTCGCTCCAAGTCTAGCATGTTCCTCTCTCAACGTCAATATGCTCAGGACATTATCATGCGTGCTCGCATGGCTCACTGCAAGCCAGTTGCTACTCCCGTTGATGCGAAGAGCAAGCTCAGTGCTGCTGTTGGCACCCCTGTCGCTGACCCCACTCTGTATCGAAGCTTAGCTGGTGCCCTGCAATATTTAACATTTACACGCCCCGACATCACGTATGCAGTTCAGCAATGTTGTCTCTTCATGCATGACCCACGTGAACCCCATTTTGCTGCACTTAAGCGTATTATCAGGTATATTCAAGGTACTCTGACTCACGGTCTTCACTTATACCCATCCTCTCCTACTCGTTTAGTGGCATATACCGATGCAGACTGGGCAGGCTGCCCCGATACACGCAAGTCTACCTCGGGGTTTTGTGTCTTCCTCGGTGATAACCTCATCTCATGGTCCTCTAAACGTCAAGCAACCTTGTCTCGCTCAAGTGCTGAAGCCGAATATCGTGGGGTTGCTAATGTTGTGGCCGAAACTTGTTGGCTACGTAATTTATTTCTCGAGCTCCAATGTCCTCTTCCACGTGCTACACTTGTTTATTGTGACAATGTCTCCGCCGTGTACATGTCTAGCAACCCTGTTCAACACCAACGTACCAAACACATCGAGCTTGACATTCACTTTGTTCGAGACAAAGTAGCCATAGGACATATCAGTGTTCTTCATGTTCCTTCTGCTTATCAGTATGCTGACATCTTCACTAAAGGACTGCCGCGTCAGTTGTTTTTGGAATTTAAGAACAGTCTGGGTGTCCGACCTCCTCCCGCTCCGACTGAGGGGGTGTGATAGAGGATATATATGAGAATATTTCCTAAATATTTATCTTGTGCATATCACAATATCTTATGTAAATATATTGCCTATATGTGATAGGGTTGTAAACCTATATATATATTGAATGAATGATCAAACCCAACTAAAGGGGAATTACACAAGTTTACAAATATGATTATTAAACATAATTACTAAAAACCTAAAAGGTATAAACAATTAAAGCGGGAAAAATAACTCAAAAGCTATGAGACACTAGAATGAGCCTAATCGACTACGTCAATATGGGTATGTGTGTCTAACATGTGTCAGTGTCGTGTCGGTGTCGGACACGGGGTACGGTAGGTTGGAGGTGTGTCCATGCAACCTCTGTAAGTACTCTTGTGGAGTGGCTAACAAAGAACATTCAAGAATGACTTTCGAAATTTTTAGGATCAAGACAACTCCGTAAGTACTCTTGTACAATATGAATCCTACCATAGTTGTGCATAGAACTATGAATTCTCAAAATTAATTAAACAACCAAATGAAATTAGATTGGTATACTTTATTGGACCTGGGATTGGTGAAACATGAACGGGATAACCACTTTTCAAGTGGGTTAATCTACTTTGCAACTTCAATTCAGTTGGGTGTAGATTTTGTTTCACAAAATTGATTGCAAATCCTTCAATTCTTGATCCAACTCTTCAGGGACCTCCTTGCTTTCTGGTGTTCGATAAGCTTCTGCAATTGCTTTTGCTTTATCTAGAACGTCAGTGGGCACGGTTTCGAGGAGGCTGCGGAAAAAGATCAGAAACTTGAGCCTGAGAATACATTACATACTAACTCCCTTTGTTCCTCTCTGATACAGAGCATAATAAAGGTGAAGTGAAAGAATCAAATTTGAGACTGTTTCAAAGAGAATAATCAACATTAAGTTTACCTATTCAATGCATTCACAGCAGTGCTAATCTTTTCTTTCATCACCTTCGCTGACGCATCCTTGTTATTTCTTGAAGCACGTAGGAGCAAGGAATCAAGTTCATCCACAGCTCTGTCGACGAAAATTGCCATCGATGCCAAAATTATTCAGAAATTTCATTAGAAAAACGATAAAAAAAAAAAAAAATCCATCATGTTAGGTCATATTCCTAAACAATAAGTCTGACATGAAAGACTGAAGTGAGTAGTACTATTGTTATTCCGAAACTCTTTGATTATACATAACTTTTCTTCTCAGAGTGCCCATATCATCTACCAGAGGAAAAAGGCAGCATGGAAAATTTAGGAACAAATTGGAGCTTGAAGTTGTCATCTCTCCTATAGTCTAAAAGTTCAAATTTGCATCAACCTAGAAAAAAAATCTAGATTAGAAAGGCAACACATAACCAGTACCTGAGGCACCGTTCGACATCATCAAAAGCAGTTTTAGTCTTTCCATCATCAGAAGCATATTCTGCTACCTACATCTCAAAAATGACTCCAAGAAATTTGAGAAACAGAAATATATTGAATTTATTCAATAATTCAATTTTGATAAAGAACTGTGCAGAAGACAAGGACAAAATGGCAAAGAAGAAATAAAGGGTAATTTTTAACCCAAAGAATCTAAAGCAAAACAATAAAAGCTAAAGCTCATTGAGTAGGTTTGAAGGTCTATCTCACAGCTCGTATATTCGATCGGAATGAAGCAGCAGGACCAGACCGTAAAAAAGATCTAAAGGTGGCATATTCAGGCTGATCAACTTCTAGGCTTTCCTCTGCATTCAGAAAGAGAGAATCAAATCAAAAAACATAAAAAAAAAAACAAAAAATACTATGTGCCTGATAAAGGAAATTGGTATAAGAGTTGCATTCACAAAAAATAAATAATAAATAATAAAACAAAAGCAATTTCAAAGTTAAAAAACTTCAGTATAGAGTCAAACACCCGTATTGCCGCACTGCCACATATTGCCAGTATTGAGTTGAAAATAGCTTTATAATAGCCAAATCATATATACTTATCACTTTATCATCAGCAGTCAATTTATCTCATGATGTAATTGTATGGTACCCTCTCTTTTTTCTTGTATCGGTAGTATTAAACAAAGAAACACAGGTTGAGGGTCTTGCCTAGCCTTAGAGGCCAGAAGTCCAGAACATGAGCCTTAGAAACAAACGATGAGGTTTAAACTAACAGTGAAAACAAGAGAAAATGTTAGCTAAGTTCTTGATATCAAGAACTAGGGGGTGTAACACTTTGGGAAGCTTGATCTGGTCTAGCACTCTAGCCAAAGCTTGGACCATAATAGATGTGTCCGAGACAAGACGCACACACCTCTCTAGCCTAATAGGCAATAAGACCAAAGAGAATAGCATACCCGTCTGCCTGAAGAGAACTAGTCGTGACAATTCGAGCTGAACCTGCTGTTACAGCATTGTCACTTCTGTAAATATGCCACCAAACAGCTGCATCCCATTCCCTTTTCCTCTGAGCTGACTTATGCTTCCATGCCCCGTCAACCAAAATAACCCAAAAAGCATCAGTGATACTCCCGGCAATCCACTCCCTAAATAGCAGCATATGGGAGGCAGTTGGATCATTCAACCTCTGATCCACAAGTGTTTAACCACCATTAAACCTCGTGAGGCATCTATGACTCACTTCACATATCATTTTGGTAATTGACACCGAATTGAACGTGGTACCGCCAGAACTAATCTTATTCAGATACCCCCAAGTTTCTCAAAGAGTAGCCACAAACTGACCTTGAGAACGGATAGCACCCACTCATACATTGTAAATTGTTTACACATGAATTGAAAATAAAGTTTTGATGATAACTAACACAAACAAACTTAACTAATATATACTTTGCGTTCCTATGAGATTTCACAGGTTCAAAGTGTAAGACTTGGAGCTAGGAACGTGACAAGTTCAAGGAGAAGTTCCTGGGCAGAATCTTGCAAAGGAACATAATGGATAGAGGTGAAGTTCCTACAGGAACAAGCCACGAGAATAGATCTGTTCCTACAGGAACAGGCGAACAACGTCAAGGCATTTCAACGAATTATCTTGATGAAGAGAAGAGAATTTCCAAGAAGATTATAAGAATAATTTTCTAGGATCTTTGTAAATACATTGGAGTATCAAATCTGGTTGGAACATCATATCTAGAAGTCATAACGAATCTATCCCACAAATGGGTCTAGGTTAATTTATGGAATAATTTGGGTTATAATAATATTTTCCTTAATATTAGGAGATAAATATTGGGCTGAGTTTGCTGAAGAATAAAACGGCATTCTAAGATTTTTAATAAGTCAAATATTGTTAGGAGTCCTTGATTGTAGGAATAAAATCGTGTGATCATGAAGAAAATAAACGGTAAAATTGGTCTTATTCTCCTGGTCTACATACGTGGGATGATGAAAAAAGTCATGGAGATTATGGGCGATCAAAGAACGTGGTCTAAGGCTGAAGTTTACAAGGCAAAATCAATCTATAAATACTCCAAGAAATTCAGAAGAAGAAGAGCAGAACATCAGAGAACGCACTTGAGCATTCATACGAGTCTAAGTTTAATATTGATGTTCCAGTCCAGTTTACAAGTTCTTTCAATGTATTAGAGTCTGTATTGAGTTGTAACCTGTGAGAAAAAGAGAAGTGTGAGAACTAGAGAAGAGTGGAGAAAAAGAGAAAGAGAAACGAGAGATAAAGAGTGAGAATTGAGAATCAAGTTCCTGACTGACGAGTGAAAATAGAGAATTTAGGCTGTAAAAGTTTTTTCAGGCCAATAATAGAAGTGGAGTTTTCTTCCTTTGGGCCAAGGAAGTTTTTCTCGTAGAAATATCACCCGCACTTTTTTATTTGCTCAAAATAGTTTAAATTCCGCATTTGAGTTCCACACAGCAATTCACCCCCCCCCCCTCTTGCAGTGTTTCAGTAGAAACAACATAAAAGAACAAAAAAAAGTTACAGACCCATCTCTGCAACCAATAACAAAATTATCATCCATTTGTACATCAGAATCAATGGCTGCCCAGACTTGTTGAAAAAACAGATGGTCTCACAGTAGATAAATAGTAGAATCTCTCTCATTAGTAAAAATCCAACACAACTTATTAACCTAAATATGCCTACAAATCAGGTTATTAGCAGTGGGAAGTACACCATGCAGAATGCGCCATACAAAAAAAATTCCATTTTGGAAACAGTGTCTCCAAAACTTATTCCACAACAGAGACCTCCCAGATCAAACGTAAGTCCACCATTCAAAAAACCAGTGTTCACTCTTAAGCCTTAATTGAGTACACACAAGACCTCGCACCACTACAATAAAGCACATCATCACATGGGTGAGATGAAATATTTATCGCCAGAATACTGTCAGCCGCACCCTTATCAAATAAATCCCAAACAAGCAATGCATTCCATCTATGTTTAGCAGTGAGCTGGTCAACAGTTTGAGGGAGAGCCAACGGAAGATGAGCACTATCCAGCTTAAAACCCACATATCACGGATTCACCCACTCGTCATCTAGGGTTGAAATATTACTACCTGTTCCCCCCCCCCCCCCCCCCCCCCNCCCCCCCCCCCCACACACACACACACACACAAAGAAAGGTAATTCGGGAATCTTTTGACTCCTAGAAAGTTCAATTAATAGAAGAGTGAGAACTATGGATTATTCTACAAGCCTGCTTAAACAGAAAAGCATGATTTAGATGATGCAAGTTACGTAGCCCAAGGCCACCTCTAATCTTGGGGTACTGTAGAAATTCTCTCTCCCTCCAATAAATTGGTTAATTCTCTTTATTGCCCGCCCAAATAAGGTCATGATACAAGTAGAAATCGTTGCACAAAATGACAAGGCAAACAATTCAGGTTCAATGGATGATAACCTAAAGCTACTTAGTCTACAATGTGCTCCTGTTAGCAAGTTGTATAAAACTTTATTCACCCCATGATAAAGTGTACACTTCCGGGCTTCCAGCCTAACTTTTACCAACGACAAAAAGATAGTGACTAGACAAATATATTATTTGCAATTAATCTAATAATAAATTCAAGTAAAACCTAAGCAAACAGAGATCAAACGCAACAAGAGTATATAAATGTCCAAAAGAAAGAGGAAGCTGAAGTAAAGAGAAACCACCTATATCTTTTATTTGTAACCGAGTTAATAGAAGAGCAGGCACATAGGTCTCCAGAGGTTCAAGCTTTTTCCTGATTGACATACACTATCAAGTGATGATATAAATCAATCCTAATGTGTATATTCGAAAACACAATGAATAATATGATAAATAAAAGCAGCAACTTAATTTGATAAAATTCCAATAAACACCAAAGATGTCATCTTTTGTCATCAAAAAAGGAGCTGAGTAAGTAGTTAAATTCCAATGAGTTGAATGAACAACCTCATTTATGTCAAACACCAAATGATCATATTAGCATTTTCATTTTTGAAATCTCAAAGGCGCTAATCTGTAAAGAAGTAATTATGAGCGGGTGATGTTGAACTTGCATTCACCTAACTGAAAGGGCCTCAAGAATACGAGACAACAACTTACCTCGAGCAATGGACAATCAAGTTGTATGGCCCTTTTTGCAATACAAGTAAACAATACGCAACTATTAAATGGTGACACAAGAGGCAAAGGTTAAGAGGAAGGGACTATGAAACATATTGCTAAATGTCATTGAAACCTTCAATACGGAATTGGCACAACCTTTAACATTTCTTAGCAACATAAAATCAATAGTTCAAAATTTTCAACCTTAATTGTTAAAGCTAATATAGCTCTTCCCAAAAACACATGTGAGCGTCTCACATTAATGACCGAAAGACAGACGATTTCTAAAGAGTAGTTGAGAGGCTATTGCCCTTATTGCCAAATGATTTTAATGCAAAACCACGTGTGCCGGGTTCCTATGCTTGTAAAGTGGATTCTATGGCCAATGACCCATATCTAACATTACTATCTACTCCGTAATATTTATGTCAAAATTCCCCCATATTATTTTTTTTAAGTTAACAAAAATTTTATTAAATAACTTGACATAAGCCTAGAAAATGAGGCAATTTGCATAAGGACTTATAAAATTTTCAGCTACATTCAAGTGTTTTTCAGTTGCAAAATTTACATAGTCATTAAAATTATAAATATATATATATATATAAACAAATCCAAAACTACCAATTATAGTGGAGTTATAATAACATAAACCAAACAACAAAGAAATTACCTTTTCACATATTTATCAAAAATACCACCAGCAATTGCATCTGAAACCAAAAAAAAAAAAAAAATCAAAAACTCTTATTTTTAATTATAAAACAAAGCAACTAAAATAATTTAAATTAATCAATTAAGTTCATACGATTAGGAAAAGAGGAGAGAGATTGGAGTAAAACTAGAGAAATGGAGAGAATTCGCCTGCTTTGTTTCGGGTTTTGTGGGGCCAACACTACGCACTTTGGCGCAGTTTTATAGGAGATTTGAGTGGTGATGTTGTGGTTTATGCTAACATGCGCCGTGGTGTGAGTTGCCGCCATTTTTAGTTAGGAGATTAGCAACCACCTTTTGGTTTATCTGTTTGAGAAAGAAGGTTGTTGCTTGACTGCTTGGCTAGTTTTAGACAACCTACTGAAACTCGAATTACGATTTTACCCCTAATGTGATTCGATTGTTTTCGAGTTGGTGATCATGAGTTGGGACGGTAATGGGTTGGATTTAGATTGGATTATCCGGGATCCAACTTCAATTTTGATTGTAGTCGGATTTTTTTTTATGGCGGAATCAGTGCGGATAATTTTTCCTCAGAGCGAAGCAAGTGTCTTGCCTAATGATAACTTGATAAGTTCATAACCATTTAGTAATAAATTCTATTAATATAGTAGAAGTAAGATACTTGTCATAAACATAATAAAATAAATGATATTAATTATTATTATACCTAATAAGTAGAGAAATAAAAGTTAGAGGTGGAGTAGGAGATCCAACATAGACGAATAGCTCGGATTATTTTTAGCATCCAACTCCGACTTAAATTCGGAGTCGGATTTTTTTGGCGAAGTCAAAGAGGAGTAGAGTCGGACTCGGTCTAAACTGCTTACGTGGCGCATCAGTGTTGTTTAAAATGCCTTTTAATATCGTACTCTGTATGATGATTAGTTAATTAGTTGGTTAGGTCGAAGTAACTATGACTTTTTCACGGTGCAGTGTGCAAGAGCTATTGTTTTTAGTGGGTGCAATTAGTAACAATGGGGAGATCGAGATGATGGCCAACGAATAGATTTCTTCATTTCTTTGGCTTCCACAATTGTCTAAGTCATACAAGTGAAAAAAATGATCAAACTTGGGTTGATTTCAAGTTGTATTCTATATTTGTTATATAGTACGTCAAGCAAAATCACATCTAACCCAAGACTATGTTGTTGAAATTAGTCATTTGGTTTATGATCATCAATTTGGATTGGTTGAGATCCAAGTTTGGATCTCAAGCCAACTCGTATATCAAATTTATTATGTAGTCTTTGAAATAATAACTAGATAAGTAAAGTCCATATTTCTCAATTCATAACAATAGCAATTAAATTCAAGTCGACTTTTGACAATTCTACCGCAAACGATAGAGGGTTGACCAATAAATCACTGATAATTGCATATCGCAATGACATTTTGAGGTAATATGTTAGAAGTTTAGGGGTAAAGTCGTCTTTTTATATGCATTTTAAGAGGTAATGAGGTGATAAAGTTTTTTACTTATCTACGAAAATGATATATAATTTCTATTTATACATATCAGAGGAGATAACATTCATTTAGGGGACTAAAGTTTGAATTTACTTTGGTTTAGGGGACTAATATTAAACCACCGTTAACTTTGATGTTAAGAAAAAATATATATACAAAGAACATTTAGAACAATTCCATATTAGAAAAATAATATTACAAAAATAGCTAATTGTTCATTCTTATTCCAAAATCCTGTTACCGAATATCCAAAATAAATTTCTTATAAACTACCCTAAAGTTGATTGTCGAAGTTCGTCATCCAATAAAATTGTCAAACCTGTAAATAAAAATAGAAAATTTGTATCAACATATAAATCCAAGTTGCTTATCAATAACAAGAGATAAACTAGACACAAGCTAAAATTGAATGCATATAAATATAATAAATTAAGACTTTACTCAGCTTATAATTGTTTTTTCTTTTTTTTATACAATTCAACCAGGGAAAAAATTATAATTCATTATCAAAGACGTATGTGAAATTAGAAGAAGATAAAATTACCAGCTCAATTGATAGTAAAAAATATAACAACTCCAGTAAAAATTAATTGGCAATTCAACTATATTTCTAGTAGTAATAGTAGAAGGGAAATCATTTATTATTATTATTATTATTTTTTATTTTTTTTGTCGGAAGAAATTTATTTTGATAATAAACTACTAATGTCATACACAAGTTTAAGTTAGTTCCCAAACTCTAAAAAAATAAAATTATATCCCTACCTCAAAAATAAAACCAAACTTTAGTCGCCTAGGTAATTGTTAACTCCATATGAGATTTTGATTCAGATTTATTGTCAAATTCAGATTTAACCCTCAATAAAAAAAACTCCAAAATCTTTGTCGATTATACATTTCCCACACTGACGAATACATTCCAACGCTTGAAATACAATTCACCGACGCTTTTTTTTCCTTTCTTATACTTCACTTCACTCTAATTAACCTCCATTAAAGCTCAAAACATCAACCTTCTACAATGGTGAACCACAAATTTCTACTATGCCTTCTTACATTGGCTTCTCTTTTCTTCTTCTCTGTTTCTGCTCTTAACACCCAAAGTAAGTCACTTTTCTCTCTTTCTCTTTTTAATTTTCCCTTAGAAAATTTTCTGATATATCTTAAATGTTGCTTTCATTTGTTAGTTAATCTACACTTTTAAATATTAATTTATAATTACTGTTTTACTTTTTGATCTTTGCTTTACTTATTTGAATCTGTGATCTATATTTTTTTTACTGTTAATTTTTTATATTAGTTTCATTTTTTCTAATGATTGTTTTTTAAGCCATTACTATGATCTTTTATTGGGTGACTCAGTGACTGTGTTTCCTGTGAATTATTTAGGTTATGGATTGAATTTTTTTAAATTTGTAAGAATCAGTTGGTGTTTTAGATTTTTTTTTTTTTTTTTTTTTTTATTTTTTAATGCATTAAAACAATTTTTCTAGCATTTTCAAGATTCTTATTACTAAATCACTAAAATAAAAGGTTTTGAATAATAAATAATCAGGTTAGTGAAAATTTATACATGAGATATCAAGGATGAAGTGGTTCAAATGATTTTTTTTTTTATTATAGTTTTGGTGAGGTACCATGGTGCATGTTTTTTGTGGATCAATATATCATATTGGTGGATAAAACTAAAGACGGTGTCATGGGGTTAATGCCAAATTAGAGCAATGGAAGCAGAAGTTGGAGTCTAGTTTAAGTTAAGTCGAAGTAAGATGGAGTATATGGAATGTCGGCAAATGATGCTATGGTGAGGGTGGGCAGAAAAGTTCTAGGCCTAAGGGAATGCCCTTATCTTGGGTGAATCATTCAAAAGAAGGGTGATATTAATGTGCAACTGAAGCATATTTCAAGTTGAAGGAGAAATTCTACAAGAATGACATAAGACCTCTATGGTACAATATGTTGGGTTTCTAAGAAGGAACACATTTAAAAGGTAGGGGTTACAGAGATGCTGATGTTGAAATGGATGTGCGGAAGCAATCTAAAGGATAGAATTAAAAATAATGTTATCCTGGTGGAAAGTTGGTGTCTTGCGCAAGCAAACTAAAGAAAAACCCCCTGTGTTGATTTGGAAATGTGAGCATTGGTGCAAACATAGGATGATTGGGATTAAGGAGTTCTTAAACGAGGTAGGGGGAGACTGAAAATGACTTAGTTGGAAGGTGTTAGAACTTAGAAAAATTTGAAGCTTTTGGATTTATAGGTTCACGAGGTTCTCCATCACAATGTAGGAAAATATTTGTGGATGACCACATGGATCGATCGATTTTGGTTCATGTAGACGACCTAGTGGAACTAAGGCTTTGGTTGATTGATTGATTATAGTTTTGGAAGACTTTGGAAATTTTGTAAAACCATAATGTAGTTCTGCCACTATGGAAAAGTGTTCATTGAATTGTTCCGACAAGTACTAATTGCACAAAATCCTGAATTTTCGACTTTTAGTACATTGTATTGAAATATTGTCACTTTAATAAGATGAATGTGGCAGCCCGGCAGGTGTGCGTGTGCTATGTTGGTTGTGTACCATACAAAACAATAAAAATGAGGATTGGGGTTATTAGGAAGATTGTAGGGGTACTTGAGTAGTACTTCTATGGAGTATAAGATGGGTAGAAAATCGTTTAAGATGGTTTGGTCATATAGGATGGAGACCAAGGCTCCGTTTGGTTGGGTGTAAAACATTTCAAGTGATAATGGTTTTCATGGAAAACCTTTTAAAATGGAAAACTCATTTTCATGGAATTTTTTTTGTGGTTTGGTTAAACTGAAATCAATTACTTTAATTTAGGGGGAAAAGTTTTCCTCCCAAATTTGAAGTTAAATGCTTTCCTTTTGTTTTTTGAAGAAAATGTTTTCAATAAGGTGGAAAATGAATGTTTTACCTTTTTTATCCCAAACCAAACAATGTGAAATGGGAAAAATAATGTTTTACACCCTACTAAACTAAACCCAAGTGATGCACCTATAAAGACTTTTAAGAGTTTGAAAGAGTGGTACTGCGGTAAAAAGATGGAAATTTAGAGGTATACAAAAACAATTCAAACTTGGATGAAGCCATGAGGTGGTTGTTGGTGATTGAAAAATATGTGGCATTATATAGGGAGGAATTGGAGTAAGGGATATATATAGACGACTATTATGATTCCTCTTATTTAGCCGATGCCAAATTATTTTTGGATCAAAGCTTTGTTATGTACTCATATGAGATGGAGGATTATGTGGTTAATGGACTTTTAAGGGTGGAGAAAATCCTGAAATTTAGGATGGGAAGTTGCAACTTAGTACTAGATGCATAGTGGATGTTCTCAACAATCATTTGAAAAGTTTAAAGAGGTTTTGTACTAACAGTTGACGAGGATTAGCTCATTAGGGCTTTCGTGCAAAGAAAATCTAAATTTATCAATCTAACAGGGTTTGGTAATTAGCTTAAAACCCTTCTATATTGAGTTTAGCTCTTCAGTGATCACTTGGGAGATAAGAAAGCCTTTGCACTAACTATTAATGAGGACCAGGGCTTTCGTGCAAAGAAAATTCTTAGTTGGTCAAAGAAACAAGGCTTGCCTATAGGTTTGGAACCCTTTTCTATTGTGTTTCATCTATCTGCCATGCAATTTCCTAATTTTCAAAATAAAGTAAAGATTAAGGGAGGCCTTGGACAGGCAAATGTAAAGACATCCAAGAATAAGAAGGGAATTTTCTGTAAGATAGGCTGTTGGGAAGATGATGGTTAATTTATCACGGAGAAGACCGGTGAACACAAGTCTATTTATTTGGAAAAACCGGTCGATGTTCCAGTAGAGCCAGAGTCAAAGTATTGGGAATTAGATTGTGTTCTTTTGGATGGAATATTTAAATAAATTTCCCTTAGGTTGTGTAACTAGTGTTTGGTTTAGAGGAAGACATTTTGAAGTTTGAACCAAAATAAATTTTCAGGAAAATAATATCAGTAGAACTCAGCTTTCATTTTTTACTAATTTTCCCCTTCCAAAGAAATCAGAGAGAAAGGTACTGGGAAAGGTGAGGCTTGGAGATGATAAAATTATTTTTACTTGATTGATTTTTACAAATACCCATATTTTAGTTGACATTATAGAATCCAATTTATGTCTTTTTTAGCCTCCCTAATTTCGCATCTTCAAATTTTTGTTACTTCATAGTGATTCCAGATTTCAGCATTATCTTCAACTTTTAATAGCAGCGATATCTATAAACGACACCATTTGTATCCCTTTTAAGAAGTGTAATAATAGTTCAGGTGATAGATATGCACCTAGTTCAATTTACCCGTCCCCCTGAAATCATGCAATCATATCTGCGCCAGGACTCTTTCATACTTCGTAATTTTCAGTGAAACAGTTTACTTTGTCTGTTTAAACTTTGTACTGATAAAAACACATTATTGACAGGCAAAGTGACGGATAACCCAGCTGACCAGCTTGTGAAAATACTGAATGATAATAGAACTGCACACCATTCAAAAGGCCTCTCCAGCAATCCTGGGTTGGCTTGCTTAGCATTGCAGTACATAAAAGCTTATGAAGGCAATTGTGATGAAGTGGGTGGATCCAAAGCCAAGAAGCCTGAGGATTCTGCTTTTGCCGAGACATTTGCTCCTAATTGTAATGTGGAGCCTGCCTCCCTGTCGCAAATTACAGGGCGCTTCTTGGGCTGTCAGTCTGAGTATTTAGAGCCTGATAAAGCTTTCTCAAATATACTAATGAAGGACGAAAAGAGTCTAAGCATTCTCTATAGTAAGAACCACACCGAAGTGGGTGCTGCAGTTAGTGGTTCCGGTGGTGGGGGCCCATATTTCTGGTGTGTGCTCTTCAGCAATGGAAAATCTAACTCAAGCTTTGTTTTTGAAGACGGCGTTGCTAAGGTAAGTAGACCAGGGTGTTTTAGTGGTGCCAATGATGATTGTAGCAGTGCGATAAACAGGTTTCAGGGTCATTCTCTCTGGAACTATGTTATAGGAGTGTTGGCTGTAACTGGATATGTTTTGATTGTATGATAACAATCCGTTGAAAGCCGCACATTTTGGTTTTTCGGACTTTCTTGTTTTTTTCATTCTTAGGCGAGTTTTTCATTTTTTTTTGTTGTATATTAAGATTGTTCGTCATAACCTCTCCCCAAGAAAAAAGGGGTTGTATGTTACTGAGTACTGTATAACATTGAAAGAACGGAAAATGGATGAATGGATGATCAATTACACATTTTGATTTGTGAAATCTCATCTCTTCTATGAGACTTCCATCATTATTCATTCAGTTTTCATTTTCATAAAGCATTCCGCCAATTTCTCTACTCAAGAAGAGTTCATTTGATAGTAATATTAAACAACGGTGATGTTGAAAGAGTTTGAGTTTCCTTAAGTGAGTATGTCTGTAGCATAAATGAATAAGAAATAAACGCGTTTCCACTCCTGTTGATTTCAAATCCACCTGAAACGTGGGTGAAACAGAAACACACAATTCCGGATTTCCCCAACCCAATATATATGCATTTCGGAATAGAATTCCTTGAGATTGAATGATTTTGTCCTTCTCAGCGATATGCTTTCAGATAGTTACAAACATGAAGATTTACAATTCAATGGAAGTCCATCTAAACAACAAAGAACTGAGCTCATTCATTCACCTCATTGAGTCATATTGTACAATTAAATATAAAAAAGATACACTTACACTTAGATTAAAGTAACATCATCATTTAAGACTTCAATTTCAAAACTATAACAAGAATTGTTAGAAGAAGGATTATCCCAGCAGAAGAACCCCAGACCCTGTGAATCCAATAAGCATCAAACCTTCTTTCATCAACGTAACACGAAACAGTTATCGCCAATATCACAACCATAAGCAGAACAGGCAGCAAAATTGCTAAGTTGAATATTACTCCTTCTTCCTCTTCAGGCTCGCTTGCTCGATCAATATAAAGAGGGGAGATAACAGCTATTATGGCGAAAACTATGGCTAGAATCCTCTCATAGGAACAAGATTGACCACTTCTCCTTAGAGAAACTGGTGATGGTGAGTCCATCTTTATAAAATGTTTATGTGTAATGTGTTGCTTTAATGTGAAAATACATGCATCACTTAAGTTGGAGAATATATGCTTATATTGTGATATGTTAATAGTGGGCAACTGGGCATCAGTAGTAGTACGTTAGGAAATTGCCTTGTTACTGCTATGATATGATCTCCTTTTTGTTGAGAATAATTAGGAAAGTGTGGAATATTACTAGTGAGTATTTTTTTAATTAAAAAAATATATCTTCCTACTTTACTATTATGGTAGGTATACAAAAAGTAATATAGAAAAATATAATACTAGTAATAAATAGAAGAAATGAGAAGCTTAGGAGCTTGGACCATTGGCTTTTGAAAAATGATTTATACATATATCCCGGTCATGATGTGCACTCGTTTTTTTACCGCATAAAACAATAGTTCATTTTTTTTCTTATAAAACATTGCTCTGTTATAAAAAAAAAAAAAAAAAAAAAAAAAAATAAAAATGTTTTTTTTTTTTTTTTTTTTTTTTTTTTTATATCCCGGTCATAAAAGATGTAAGTACATCAGCAGTAGATGGAGTAGGATATAGATAATAGTGTTTTTTTATCCGCAGAACACTAATAGTTCTATGTAATTTTTTATACAGTTACAAAACCCATTGCTACTGTTATA
>PYUH01004010.1:577957-694559 GCA_016808085.1 Suaeda aralocaspica
AAAAAAAAAAAAAAAAAAACATAAAATGTCAAGTGTATTTTTTAAAACACTAGGTAAATTATTTAAAACATTGAACATATTTTATAGAATGTAGTACATGTGTGCTTATAATTTAATGTTTTATAGAATGTACTCGATATTTTCTAGCTAAACCCCAACTTTTTTTTTGAATTACACCGAATGTTCATTTTATTATCTTTTACCATAAGAACTAAGAATTACTACTATAGAAGACATATATTTAATCGTATACTTATATTTTTCAATCTCATTCTTTCTCCAACATTCAAACCGTTTAAGTAAATGGGTTGGCATAACACGACACAACTATTAAATGGGTAAGGTTAGGGTTAAAGGGGTTCAACCCGTTTATATAAGTGACACGACACGTTTCCCAGCTCTACTTCCACCATTATCAACCCCTCTTTCTTACTCTCTTTCTCTCCTTACCCTCTCCTTCTTCACTCCACAATTCCTCATTTTTAGGGCGTAGAAACTTAATCATTCACCATTAATGTGTTGGGCTTGTGTGTCACAAATTGCACATTAGTTATTTAAGCTTAGTACACAAAACTAAGGGAGTAATTTTCCCGTGGAAGTGATGCTTTACAACGAGTATTGCACAAGAGGAGACAAGAGGCCATGAAAGTCTAATTGTTATAAGAACATTTATTGCTAGAAATAGTAGGCTTTGGCTTAGGGGTTTGCCTAATCTATCATAGTGATATGATTGATAAACATATCAAATGACAATCTTATAAATATTGACATTTAATTGGGTGGTATATTTGTTGAGTATAAACAGGAATCTTACTAGAAAGCCCCTTGATATATTCGCTTAACCATATCATTGTGATAGATTAGAAATTCCCCTATGACGTATGCATACAAAGCATTTAATGGGCTCCTTGATGCATCTCAAGTGAACGACTACAAGGAAGTTTCTTTTATTCATCTGGCAAGTGAACTGAACGGAGCTGAACTAAAATAAATTGAACTGAATTAAGCTGAACTGATTTTAAGCTGAAGTAAATAGACCCTAAGTATTTCATCCCACTGCTTGTTTTATAAATACCCGTAGCATTATCACAAGACCAGGGACTACACACAATATCAATCCAATATAAGTTCTGAGAGTCATACCATAATCTTGTTACCCTTCGAGGTTGTACTCTCATTCCTCTTTTTAATATATTGGATAGTCAATGCTGGTCGTTTGTGGATTTTTCACCTCTTTTGAGGTTTTCCCCACGTTAAATTATGATGTGTTCCTATTTTTATTTTTCTTGTCCATCTTATATCCGTTTTTTAGCAACCTTATTATTTGCTTCCACTTGCGCTCCTAGCCCCAACATTATGGAGGTCGAAGAAAACTCTGAAACCGTGACAATCACCAAAATCGCCGCCGCGAAGAAGAATCTGCCATTGAAGCCAATTTCACCGAGTTATTCTGCTCTCCTCTCGAGGAACCAACTGATGGAATCCTCGTCATTTGTTCTAACAATCGACAACGCCATAAAAGGCGGGAAAGAGAGAGGAGTTTAGCTATTGAGTCGTCGGAGAAGGATGCCGAAACTTCTTTTAATACAGAAGATGTGTCGTATAACAAGGCTCTGTAAGACCGTCTTACCGAAAGACCATCAACTATGTGTGTGTTTTCTTTAACTATTAGGTATATTGATTTAATTAATATATTTTTTTGTCCAACAACCTAGTGGTATTACTAAATAACACCGTCTTAAATAAGTTATTGTAATGCACGAGGGAACGTGTAGTGCAGAGGTTTAGTGATTTTCTTAGGGCATGTTTATTTCAGTTTAAAATCCGTTCAGTTCAGTTCAGCTCAACTTTTCTCTTATTTTGCTATTCATTGATCCTTTATAAAAAAACTTTTAGTTCAGTTCAATTCAATACTTCAATTCAGCTGTTTTTAGCTGAAATAAACAGGCCCTTAGACCTTTCTTTGCTTTTTTTTTTTCCTATAATTTTTCTCTTTTTGTTTATTATTCATCGTACAACAATACAAATAATAATAGTTGTAGTGGAGACAACAATCATGCACTACATTTTTTATTACTAACATAATTTTTCGTTTATAATTAGAATTTTTTTTAATCAAATTCATTAACTTTTTTATTTATTATGTCGTAGGACATTGTTCGGACCAATAACTAATTACTCACTAATTTTTGAAAAATGTATGTGTACGTGTATAAGTGTATTGCGTTGCTTTAATGTGAAATGCATGCATCAAAGTTGGAGAATATAAGCTTAAATTATATTATGTAGTTATGTTGTGCTATGCCTATGTCATATGTTAATAGTGGGCATCACTGCATCAGTAGTAGTACGTTAGGAAATTGGTTTCTTGAGAATAATACGAAAAGTGTGGAATATCACTAGTGAGCATTTTTGAAATTAAAGAAATTACATCTTCATACAATATGGTATACAAAGAAAACAAAAGTACGTATTACATTGATCTTGTATTTTTGGGTAGGGCTGTGGAATGATCTTGTAAATGCACTCTTTGGCTCTCAAATTGCATCCCCTTTAGTTGTTTTATAAACTAGCTCGATCATTTAATTTGAAGAGAACACCAAAAATTTAAATAGTTTTAAACCAATCATCTTGTTATTGTTAATTACTTGCAAATTTCTGAACTCACGAGTAATGTACATTTGTGATTTGTGAATTGCAGCTACGTATATGATTCTTTTCCACGGACTTATAATATATATTTGAATATTTAGGACGATACTTCTAGTCGACTAGTCATATGACATCTCACATGGATCTCCGTTGGAGGAATTCTTCTCGAAGACTATACTGACATATTCTTCAAAGATTGTTCTTGACAAAGTAGCAGTAAAGCACAATATTGATATTTTTACTTAGTAGAATCAGATTGTTTATAGTGTTTAGTAATGTTAAAAAGGCTGAGGGAAAGTGGAATTACAGGTTTAGGGAGCCACAAGGGCATGGTTGATATATAATCGATTCCAGAATCTCTTGCGACAAGGAGAGAAGCTATATCCTTGACTCTCAAAGGTATATATAGATATAATATACAAAAAACATTAGTATGAAATTGATTATGTAATGGATGATTTTTTTTTTTTTTTTTATTCATATAGTCGACCCCAATTTGGGATTAAGGCTCTGAGTGATTAATACGGACAATGCAAAAAGCAAAAACAAGTGTATTAGCATATCACTTGAATAACTTCTTTTCAAACACAAGTCTATAGATACCTCCCTGGCTACCTAGATATTAGCATATGAAGGCCTTGGTATGACAAGTGTATTAATTGAGACCAAATGAAGTTGTCGAACTCTTGCTTTCCTTGACGGGTTAGATAGTCCTGGAAGTTTTAGTGCCAGGAATGAACCGAGGCTGTTGCAAGTTTAATTAGCATGATGATCAACAGCAGCTGTACGTACTTGTACATTGTACTAGCATTCAGGGCAAGGGGTACCAGTATGGGACACGAAACCAACAAACACAATTAATTGTTGGTTATAGGAGAAAGTATTAGCTGCCATATGCCAACAATCGATCAACACAGGATGTCCAAAGATACCTCAACAAACTAACATAATGTATTTGATCACGCACTAAACCTAGCTACAAGAAACCACACATATAGTCATACATCAAATATATGGCAAGCGCAAAATCTACTTATATAATGTATTTGATCATGCACTAAACATAGATACAAGAAACCACACATACAGTCATACATCAATGGCAAGCGCAAGCAAGAACGCATGCGTCAACCTAACACCATCGCTCGCTTTCTCTAGCATCACAACACGATCAAACGCATGCGTCAACCTATGCATTAAAGGTGGTCTTGAGACTCTTGACACTTCGCGATTATGTAGACCAAGGAAAAATCTTCAGTCCTACTTGCAAACAGCATGATAATATGGGGAACTCTGAACTCTTTTCCACGTACCATTTCATACTGAGTAAACACTAACAATGAACTCACGATCATACCTTTTACTACCAAAAGAAAACAAATAACAACTTTATAATCATCACTCACTGGATCACACCCAACTGCAAACCAAGGACAAATATAGCGCGAATCACAAGGTAAACTAGGCAATTGTTTAACCTCTTTAATTTGATCGTGGGGTTAATCAATGAGAACTTGTTTTCTTCATCCCAAACTTAAACCAACCCATTGCAATAAGCTATATCATATTTTTAGTGGAGGTTTGAATTGCTCCGGGAGAATGTTAGGGTTTGGATGAATTCCTTTTTGTTGTATCTTTACAGATGAACACAAATTTATAACTTAGAAGATTTTTAATTACAAAGATCACACAGTAATGCTACAGACAATGCTTTGGCTTGTTGACTTGGCGTTGAGGATGGGCGTCCAAGCTGAAAAGTATGGTGAGTGGCGTCCAAGCTGGCAGGTGAGATGGGTGGTGTGGCCTTAGGTGAACTTGGCGATCAAAGGGCGCCTGGCGAGCAAAGGTCCAACGCCTTGTAATACCTGCACAAAGGAATAAATCCTTGGTGGATTTATCCCCTCCGATGCTTAAATAAGTAACGGTTTATAGAACTTAGAGAGAAAGAGAGTTAAAGAGAGAGAGTACAATAAATGCTTCTATTAAATGTGAATTGAATGCCTTTCTTCTGGTTTTTCATGGGTATTTATACTAGTGAGAGTACACTGTTTTGTCCCTTGTACAGTAGAGAACTATTCTCTTCTTTCCTCTGGTAGGGAGGAGAGGAGGATTACCCGGCGTGTAATGGGGATTCCCCTCTCCCACTTGGCTTTCTGCCTTATCCTATGTATTAAATGGAGGACACATGTCTTTCATCCGTTGCCCCATATTTTGTCACATGGATTAAGGTTAAGCTTTACTCTGAACCATTGGATGAGTATATAACACTTTTGATGCTAAGGAAGCTAAAGAGTTGATGATGAAAATCGATAATGTTAAAGAATAGAGCTCTAACCAACTAAACTATCACTCACTCCACTCACTCACTCAGAGTGATATATATACCTTGTGGTATATACCTTGTAATTCGTACTTGCACGGTTACTTCATTGGTTGCCGAGACCTCCTACACATCATTAGTGGTCATCTTGTATCATTTCCCTATTGCTTGCCTTAAATTTAGCAGTTCAAGTTAGTGGTACATGTCTGGCAGTTCAAGTTTGTTCTTAACAAAGTATCAGTGAAGTTTGTTCTAAACAAAGTATCAGTGAAGTTTGTTCTAAACAAAGTATCAGTGAAGTTTGTTCTAAACAAAGTATCACTAAAGTACGACGCTGATGCACTCACATATTGGAATCAAATTCCTTTTTCTAGTGGTCTGGTATTTCCATACATCGTTGTTCAGTGCATGAGGCTCAAGTCTTGCATAGCCATTTGCCGAATAGGGGAATACACATCATACTTGGCTTATTTAACGTTACTGACAGAGCAACAATGTAAAAAAAAAAAAAAAAAAAAAAAAAAAAAAAAAAAAAAAAAAAAAAAAAAAAAAAAAAAAAAAAAAAAAAAANATGATAAATATCTAACGCGTATAATATACAGAAAATATCAGTATGTAATTCAAACATACAGAGAAGAAGAAAAATTCAAAATGAAGTTCCGCTAATATCTGTGAAACAGCTTCTCATCAAACAGAACTCTATAGATGCCTGCCTAAATTCAATATTAATGGATAAAGATAGCTGTAGATGATTGTACAACGAGTGTATTAATTGGGGCCATCAGAAGTGGTCGACCTCTTACTTTGAAGTCTTCTCTGCCACTTCTTCTGCGAGGCAGTAAGATCTGATAATCCTGGAAGTTGCTGTGGCGGGAATGAACCTTCATGAGATGCAGAGGCTGGTGGAAGTTCAGCAGGAAGAGCAGCTGCTGCACTTGTAATAGCATTGAGAGCTAGGAATGCCAGTATGGGAGACAAATCCAAGGTTCCTCCAAGCGGTGGGATGATTCCACGAAATACGTTCAAGTAGGGGTCACACAAGGTGCTGAAAAATAAGATTTTTTTTTTTTTGATAAAATACATGAGTTTTATATCTCTTTTTGAGGGAATTTATCTTGGACAACCCTGCACTATTAGTCATTTTCTGAAAAGATCTTACTTCAAAAAATGACTCTGTAAGAGTACTGCAAATAATGATATACTTTGTATTAAATAAGCGAGGAAAGTACACCTAAATGAAGAACTCGTTACAAGCATACCTGAGAGGACTAACAATCTGAGGTGGAGCACTTGGGAACCACGTCAAAACAAGCCGGACAACTAGTAAAGTATTGTAGATATTCAGGAAATTCATAACGCCATTTGTAACCACAACACTTGCAACTGAATCACCAGGCAAAATAGCAGCAAAATTGTGATTTGACAGAGAATTTATACTCCTGTAGTTTCTGCAGTGAACCTGAAAATATGAGGTTTGTTTGATCATTTAAAAAGCTCAATGTTGGCAGGTTACAAACCTCCAACTCAAATCCATGAAATCACAATAGCAAAATAAAAATTTCACCAAGCTCCAAAAGTCTACTAAAGTCCTTTACCTTGAATGATATCTAAGATCATCCAAAAGTAATGAAAAGTATGCAACACCGAAAGCTCTACTACTACATGTATTTTTATTAAACTGTTTTAATAGATCATCCAAAAGTAATGAAATGCACTACCTTTCATAATCGCATGGAAAACTCTACAGCTACATGCCTTTTCTAATCAAAACTGTTAGGTTTGTGAGGTGACTAGTCAAATATAGAATGTTGAACATCATTTTGCAGAAGATTCAAGGAAGATAATTGCTTCAAGCAACCAAAACAATACTCTAAGGTCACAAAAATTAGACTCCTTACTTTTTGCTGCTTGGGTTTTGCATGCATAAATTTGCTATTACCAATATTCTTGTATAAATGAGGGTTGAGAGCATATAAATTTATTTATATTTTAGTATGTGCATTTAATTCAAATGGAGCCGAAAACAGAACGATAACAGAAATGGAAAAAGGAGAGAAAATACGGAGGAAAGAAACATCAGAGGGGAAACTAGGTCAGAGAAAAAGGAGATCGCAATTCCAAATCATTAATTAAGGCACAGAGATCCATCTCTTTTTCAGCTTTAGTCTATACTTGATATTGTGATTACTTTTTTATACATTCCACCATGAGATTAAACAGAGTATTCAATAGTGCAAGTGTGCAAGTTAATCAATACAACAACAACAACAAAACCTTAGTCCTAAATTAATTGGGGGTCGATAGTGCAATAGTTAATCAATGCACATCTAAAAAGATACATGGGTCCTTATTTTCTGAAGCTTCATCGAAAGTTCAAAAAAATTAAGTAACATATGCCCAACTTATAGCTAAGCCTCTTTTTCTAAGAAAATGTTTTAGCAAGTCCCATAGTTGTGCCCCTAAACACCCTAGAGTTGATATTATTGTACATTTGTACCCCAACCAATACATTTTGTTTATTTTTGGACTCGTGTAGTCGAGTGCTTGAGTAAGAAGATGGGAGAATAGCTTTGTGCACAATAACGAAAACAAATTCATTCGGCAACAACAACGAAGCATAATTATTTCTCTTAAACCTTTCCTATTTTGGAATCTGGATTCTCAAGAAAAAAACACTCTTGTTCTAAAGATCCCATCCACCTTAGGCAAAAGTAGTAATTGTCAATAGCTTCATTATAAATAAGAATATTCCAATTCACCATTCATCTCTAATAATATCATTTGAAATTCAAATAACCCCACCAATCCACCACCCAATTGTACCAAAGTAACCTATATAAACTGAAATACAAAGTCCGATCATCCAAAGTTATTCTCCCCGACACTTCGGCTTAGAAAACACCAAAGTATAGTTGTTTGCATATCATACCACCAAACAACCGTAGAAGGTCTCCCCTATTCAATCCAAAACTAACAAAACACCTCTCTCAAAGAAAAAGCCCCCCAAATACCTCTATGGTATGCAATTGAAGCGCAGATTGGCATCAGCTCAACCTCCGAGACCCCTACTACTAGCATCGAACAGCAAACAGGTACTAAGAACTCCTATCACAGCTTACAAGTTACAACTACTACATCAGCTAGTTCTTCCCCCAGCCCACTATCCATATAAAGGAACTAGTTCCCCTCCCTTTCTCTCCATCTCCTCGTATCCAAACAATGCATTACCCTTAGCAAAGCCGCAAACTCCTATAATCGAGTAAGCCTTGTCGGAAAAATCCAGTATGTTATACTCAGCTACATACATTTATCCAAACACAAACCATGACACTAGTTTGGAACTTAGCACATAGTAATCAACATCACCAAATAGTAAATTATATTAGGAATATGCAATTAACAAAGAGCATATTCTATAAAAAATTTCCTCTTCAGACAAGAGTTCATTAGACCTTAATTAATACAACAAGGTAAACCTTTTTACACCTTTATAATAATCTTCTTTCACTGACATTTTGGCATAATAGCAGATAATATATTTAATGTATATATTCAATTACTAATACCCTCAAAACCCCAATACCAAATTAATTACTTCAAAAAAAAAAAAAAAACACAAAACCAACTAAAGAAAAACACTCAATCAAGCCAAATAAACAACAAAATCATCCAAAAACACCCTAATAAGCAAACATTTCAATCAAATACAATTCAAACTAATTACTTCAACAATTCACAAAAACCCACATAAAACCAACACTAAATTAATCTAAATAAACAACTAAATCATCCAAAAAACACCATAAAAGAGCAAACTTTACAATCAAACACAATTCAAAAAAATTTAAAAAAACAAATTTAAAAAAAAAAAAATCATAGAATATTACCTGAGAGAAATTATGAAGGTAAGAAGAAAAGGATAGAATTTTGCTGAAAAGGGGATTTTGAGAAGCAGAAAAGTGAAGAAATTGAAGGAATTTATCAGCATTTGAAGCAATTGATTTGTGGAAATTTTGAAGAACTTCAACTGGAGAAATAGTTTTTGAAGAAGAAGAGGGTTTGAAGAAGAATTGTTGAGGACTAAATGGTGGTGTAATTACTGGGAAAATTGTTAGTAATTTGGGTAATTCACATTTTGATTTTGAGTTCTTTTCAGAAGTCATTTTTTTTCTTTTTTTCCAGTTACAATTTTGATCAAATTTTTTATTTTAGAAGAAGAGGTGGATGAATGGAGATGATGATGATAAGTGAATGAGGAGACCATAGTGGATAGGCTTGTATTACTCAGGTTCGGTTGTTATTTGGTTAGGCATCTCAACAGATGGAATGCGGTAAGTCCGCTCTTCTCATCTGATGTGAACTAATCTTGTTGACGCATGAATTAAAAGTAAAGTTTTGATGATGACTAACACAGACAAACTTAACTAATATATATTTTGAGTTCTTATGAGATTTCACAGGTTTAAAGTGTAAGGAACTTGGAGCAATATTGAAGGAACGTGACAAGTTAACTACTAAGTTCAAGGAGAAGTTCGTAGGCAGAATCTTGCAAAGGAACATAAAAAAAAAGAAGTGAAGTTCTTGAGTAACACAGTTACGTAAGAACAAGGTACGAAAATAGATCTGTTCCTACAGGAACAGGCGAACAACGTCAAGGTATTTCAACGAAGTATCTTGATGAAGAGAAGAGAATTTCCTAGAAGATTATGAGAGTAATTTTCTAGGATCTTTGTAAATACATTGGAGTCTCAAATCTGGTTGGAACATCATATCTAGAGGTTAAGTCGAATCTACCCCACAAATAGGTCTAGGTTAATTTATAATATAATTTAGGTTATAATAATATTTTCCTTGATATTAGGAGATAAATATTTGACTGATTTTGCTGAAGAATAAAACGACATTCTAATATTTTTAATAAGTCAAATAAAATATTGTTAGGAGTCCTTGATTGTAGGAATAAAATCATGGGATCATGGGGAAGAATAAACGGTAAAATTAGTCCAGACAAAATCCTATTCTTCTAGTCTAATTACGTGGGATGATGGAAGAAGTCATCGAGATTATCGACGATCAAAGAACGTGGTCTAAGACTGAAGTTTACAAGGCAGAATCACTCTATAAATACTTCAAGAAATTCAGGTGAAGAAGCGCAGAACATTAGAGAACGCACTTGAGTATTAAACGAGTCTAAGTTTAATATTGATGTTCCAGTCTAGTTTACAAGATCTTTCAATGTATTAGAGTCTGTATTGAGTTATAATCTGTGAGAAAAAGAGAAGTGTGAGAACGAGAGAAGAGTGGAGAAAAAGAAAAAGAGAAACGAGAAATAAAGAGTGAGGATTGAGAATCAAGTTCCTACAGGAACTGACGAGAGTAATTAGAGAATTTAGGTTGTAAAAGTAATTACAGGCCTATAATAGAAGTGGAGTTTTCTTCCTTTGGGCCAAGGAAGTTTTTCTCGTAGAAATATCTCTCGTACTCTTTAATTCGCTCAAAATAGTTTAAATTCCGCATACAAGTTCCACACAACAATTCACCCCCCCCCCCTTGCAGTGTTCCAGTAGAAACAACATATCTGATCTAATTTTCTTTAATTTACGGTCAAATTTTGAAAATTTAGGCTATGCTTGGCTCAATTGGTCTCGTGTGATCTTGTTCGAATAGTTAAATGACCAAATTAAACTCTTTTTTTTGTTGCACTTATCTATAAAATAAAATTATTTCGTATTGAATATCATGAGGCTTGTCGTAATACACCCTTGGTCTTTTTTAGTTGCTACATTGGGGATTTTGACACTATTCGTATTGTAACTTTGACTCACTTTTGTGCTTAATGCGTAAAGAAAAACATATTAATATGAGATCTTTTTTTATTTGTCTCGATTTATATTTTCCAAAAGTATAATTTTTATAATTTTTTATTTTATCAAACTCGAGATATTGATTTTATAAGTTATGTGTTGGGAGATGTAAAAAAGTAAATGTAACAACTAAAAAAAGACGGAGGTAATATATAATTTTCAAATACTCGTTTCATAATTTACTACTCCATTTTAAATTTTTGCTAAATTTAATTTTCTCTCAATTTTTGAGCCACAATTTAAAGTACTTCGTCTGTTTTTTCTTTTTTTTTAAGTTTTACTACTCATTTCATTTTAAATTTCTACAATTTATAACATTAAAAAGCACACAATGAAACGAGTAAGTGATACTAGTGTTCCTAAGTAAATAGTGCATCGGTTAAAACTAAAAATTGTATGACGTAAAAAAAATAAAAAATAAAAAACTCAATTGTTGAATGATGGCATAGCTCTTAAAGGTACGAATTAAGCTTTTTATATTTTTTAAAAGGATAATAATTTAGGAATGCATAACAAATTACATGTGCATTGTATAATTAATGATTTTTTTATTAAATCTTTTAACTTTAGCACCTTATACGTAACCTTTAGGCAATCTAACCTATGCATATCATTTTGGAAAAGAAAATAATTAATAAACAAGCATCTGATCCAAAAAAAAAAATTATTTGCATCTATTTCAGTTGCAATGGTTTCATCGATTCGTTGATACATGTCTTTTTCGTAGCAAAAGGCTTCATCTAAATACTACTATGGTGCATTGCATCTCAACTATCTAAATTTACCAGGTGTTGGCATTTTTTTAAAATTAATGGAACTTTGAAGCATCACTTCATGCTATTCTCAAACTTAGGCAAAATGAGACAACAGCACAAGATGTCAAGAATAATGAATAATTGAATAAAGCAAGCAATAACGCCATCATCCTTACATCAGTCAAGATACAGTTACATGTATGTCTTCGACATTTATACATTCCCCACATCTACTGCCGGTACACTGAGATTTCACCTGGTGCAATAGAAGACAGTTCCGAAATCCAGTACTTCACAGATGACTAGCAGTTGAAAAAGCAATTAATAACACACCACTCCAGAAGTAAGGGGGAAAAACGTTAAGAAACTGTGTACTCCAAAGTGACCAGTTTGATGGTTTGCCATGTGATATTGCTCTCAGAAGTTCTTCACAAGCTTTTCAAATCCTCAAAGCAGCACCATAAAATCAAATACGAGTACTTACTATCACACAGATTTCTGATGGGGATATGTTCCAAACACATGATCCCATAAGGAGGAGGTGATTCCAAACCCCATTGTTTGAACACGGAAATGATGATTCAAGTGATATTTCTGCAACACGAGTTATAGAGCACAATTAGTCATAAGAAATATTACGAGCACAACTAATCTAAAGGAATACTACTCAAACTAACACGAATTAATACCTTAAGTTTTTTAGGAACTCCTAAAACTGGTTGCCCATGGTGCAAATAATAATGAGTGGTATCATACATCACGTATCCCAACAACAAACCACCAAATATAGCAGGTGCAACTGATGGAGTAGACAAAAGCCTAATTATGCTCCAAAACTGAAAAAACACACAATAGGAAACATTAGTACGGAAGAGATGGAAAAGACCCACAGACTTTGGTGCATCAAGATTTTTAATGGCTACAAACACAAACCATTGACCATTATGATACATTGTAAGTTGCAGAGTAAATAATAACTTTTTTCATTCATAATTCTGGACAATTACACTCTCTCTCCTATTTTAAGAAGACTCGCTTCTTATTATCTCTTTCCATTCCCTTGATTTATGTCGGTATAGTACACATAAAAATCTTTAGTAAATAGAAGGATTATGCAGACATATAATCATATTTCTAGGGAAAAGAACACTTGGTCTGTTAAGGAACTTAGAGATATCTTTACACAAATACAAGTTAACACATTTAGCATGAGATAATTACGACACAATTAGCACAAAAGATCTCATTACATAAAACAGGGCCTATATTTCCTAATAAAAGTCACTATAATATCCAAGTTAATCATAGAAGTTGCTAGTATCCTTTAAAGATTTACTTTCATCTTACTATATATCCATCTAACCAACAAATTAAGTTTACACTTTACAATTAGCATCAGTATTCAACAAAAAATTTAATATAAAAATTATGGAAGAGTAGCATACAGGTACAGAAAGGATTGCTGCCCCAGCTGGAGGAAAGACAAGTCGTAGTGCATCCATGGGGTGTTTGTGATGGCAACCATGAAGAAGGTAGTGAAACGTGTTTGCCCTACAACAAGTTGTTAAAAACATAAATTTAAAAATTCACTTATATCCATGTACTTGTGTCAAATACTCGACGGTCTGAAAAGAATTTCAAATTTTTGCTTGAAATATAAACACAAGGAATGCAGTATCAGCTTCAGAGGTGGGAGGGAGGGAAGGCAGAGAGAGAGAGAGAGAGAGAACTAACCAGTAACTTTGTGTCTTCATGTGAAAAAGAAATCTGTGCAAAGTATACTCCAGAAGAGACCAAATGAAGATACCAAATACTATTGCAGTTCCTGCTTGAGAAGAGGTAAGGCCCCTCTGTAAAGATATGAAAACAAGCCAGGAAACAAATGGTAGCCACACCAGCGGAATCACCCACCACCTAGTGCGAGTTAAAAACTATTCCACAATCAACAAAATTCAGGTAAGAACACATGAATTCACTTGGAATTTAAAAACATTACTTAGCACTAAAGCCGGCGTATCAATGAACTCCATCAGCAAAACAAAAATACAAAAGATTATAACAAGTATTATAATAAATATCAGCCTCAAGTAAATTGATTCAAGAATTTTCAACCATGATCAAAATGTCCAATACAGTTACGAGAAGTGAACTTGATTTTTTTAACAGGCATTAAGAGCATAATTCCACATCAAAAAAGGAAGGTATTTTGTTATGTCAAAATTTATGCATCCACATCCCAGACTCGCTAACAAGACGAGATGATGCATATTACTTACATTTTGTTGGGTAGATCTCGGTAACACCTTGCATATGGATTAGATAGTTTTAATGAAAAAGAAGAAATAGTTAAAAGGGATGCATGGAATAAAGTTAATCAAATAACTAAAACCTTCATCCGAGACCTTTTTGGCACTCTCCTTTAAGTTCTATTTTTCTGAATTTCCATTACGTCAAGTTATTTACACTATCCTCCCTTCAATTTTGTCAAGTTAATTCCACATTCTCCTTGTGTGAGAAATGATTTCAACAATATATTTTTTTTATACATAATAATACTGTGTAACTTATATTGCTTCGAATTCAATATAATCACTTGAATTAGTGGTCCGAGAACTTTATGATTATTTTAAGGTCTTAGGTTCTTGCATTGACAAATGACAAAAGCTAGCGCGCATGAATTTATTGCATCAAGCATTTCCATAAACAACTTGTCTCAATTGTCAACTTCTAACAGCTCATTATAACAGATCATGCACATATCTAATCTTGTATGACCGCACAAGCCAAATAAACTAGCTAATAACCAACAACTAAACCACACCAATTAAAAAAATTACAATAATTAAAACTTTGATTACCTCCATAAAGTCATTTGCAAAAAACCGAGGACCCTCCTTGCTAACAATAGGCTGGTGAACCCATTCATCATAGGCTTCTCCTAGATGACCAACCTGCAATGCTAGATGTTTAGGTTTATTTGTGAAGGGGGGGGGGGGGGGGGAAAGAAAGGGAAGGGGAATGATGGAAATCTCTCCCCCTCTCAGTCCAAGGGGATTTATTCTCCTTTTCTTCCCTTTCCTCTTTTAGTCTCCATTATCCAAACAGATCGTTAGATTGACAACTGACGATAGACAAAAGAGAAGCTAAAAGGCAAGCAAGCTTTTGACTTATAAATAAGGGCAGTGTGAAAGATCAAAAGTGGAAAACGAAGAGGGGAAGCAATCACCAGAAGGTAAAGTTATTGAGCAACGGGCCACATTACACATTTTTAGCCACTTAGGGCGCATCATCTTCACCATATTAGAACACAACTTAGCTACACTGGACTAGATTAAAGTTTCATTAGAACTTTCATACAATAAAATTTTAGAAGTTATTAGAATCACTTGGACTTGATTAAAATTTTAATAAACTTATTAAACCTAATTGTAGTATTGTACCCCATATGGCTTATTAGACCTCAAGCTTATTAAACTTTAATCTATTGGACCTCAAAATTATTTCTTTTAATGCAACCATAAAAAAGAATAAAAAGTCAAGAATAGAATAAAAGGATGGCAAATCAAAAGATCTGCATGGTGATTGCATCACAAGTGAACACATGATAAGATCTTACCTGGGAGACCAGCGGCTGATTTAAATCCACCTCAAACTTGGCCACCATCGGTCCCACTAGATCAGCTAACTGCAAAATCTAAGCATGATGATAACATTATGAATCATTTGGATTTTTTTTTAAAATGATAATTTGAACCTGATTTGAATATTAAATATTTAAGAAGAAAAAACGACCAATAGATATCTAATATACAGCAACATCTTAATAAAACCACCTAGCAAGTTTTATAATTTAACTTGATGGCATTGCCAACCCGAATAAAAAAGCGACAACATTTCTGTAAGTGGATCACAGATGATGAATTCACTATTTTCATAAAAGTATATATATGATAGATTTATCAAAAAGTAGAACATATTGGGTAATTTTGGACAATCTTTTCCATATGATTTAAGTTCAAGAGCATAAGCTGTAAAAAAAAGTGAATAAAACTATTTTCTCCGTATTTTTCCAACAACAACAAAAAAAAATACTAAGTAGCATCTACGACTACTCAATCTTATCAACATGATAGAATACATTAATTTGTCAGCTTAGAATGATATAATATGTAGCTGTTAACCACATGGATGGCCCTACTATGACATGCTCAATTTTAAAGTCTAAACGTATATTATGCACGGCACTTGAGATTTAATTGCATAATCAATATTTCTTTTTTATTACAAAAACTCTCTTTTGTAGAAAAGAAAATAGTTTTCAAAAGAGCAAGAAACTGCCTAACACAAGGCGATGAAGCTCAAGTATAGCAATAATGTCTCACTGTAATGACAAAATCAATACTCGGAGGTCAAGCACTCAAAATGATTGTCATGCAAATATGCAATTATCGAATGTGATTGTGCATAGCATTCAAAATATAATTGCACTGATGTAAAAAAAAAAACTCCAGTGCAAAATTAAAGTATTGCACAAGACCTAAACAACGCATCACACTTGTTCAAGAAAAGTAAGAGTGATGATTAGTTTGATGCACATGGAATTATATTGAAGACGTGAAAAAAGTGGAGAGATAAAATGCTTCACCAGAAAGGATACAATCGATTAAAGCTTTCCCTTTTTCTAGCATACCAGCAAAGTGGTGAGCAACATGTTGTTTAGGTATCTATGTGGTGAGAATTTGGAAACAAAAAAGTGCAGGCTCGTTACTTAGGCTGGATTACTTTCACTACCTACTAAGCCAAGCATTGCGAAGCTCAGCTGAATCCAAACTAGGAAACCTTGAACGTTACATTTCAGAAAAAAGATTTCAAGAATTCACCGAGAGCCAAAGCTGAAAATTTTCCGATGAAAAATTTGGCAACAAAAAAGTGCAGATTCGTCACTTAGGTTGGATTACTCACAACCTACTAAACCAACCACCACTATATTTGGCTACATCCAAACTAGGAAACCTTGCAAGCTACGTGTCAAGAATTCACCATCTAAAACTACAGACCAATATTTGGATAGTTAATTAGATCTTCCCCGTACGAACTAGTTCAATCATACCCTACAATATAATGCCATGATCCCTTCTTCTTTAATACCGGGTGCATATCAAGTAATCACCCACAGGCCACAAGCAGTATAATTGATATAAGTTTACATATACTCGGCTTACGGTACGCGAACACACACGATTGAATTACAAATTCCTAATTCTAATTCCAAGTTTTTTACACTCTAATCATCACAGCAAACAGCATTAACACAATCAAAGCAATACCAACATCTGCAATTTCCAGATAATTTAAAGTTCTAACCACATTCCCACAAAATATATCAATCATTAATTCAAATTAAATCCACTAATCAAACATCAAACCAAAATCAAACATCAACCCACATTCCAAAACCCACGAAATTCAACAACCCAAATCATAAAATCAAACCACCATTTTTCAGATTTTAGTTCAACATACAAATATCAAACCAAAATTAAACCCACATTCCAAGAAACCCACAAAATTAAACAACCCAAAACACAAAAATAATCTGAATTTTTTTCAAGAAAAATAATAACAATTCCAGATTCAATTCAAAATACTACTATTACAAACTTGAAATTAACAACCAGAATTATCAGAATTTAAACGATCATAGGGAGAATTACCTGTAGTAGATCAGTGAAGAGGAGAGAGAAAGAGAGGGGTGTTAATGGTGACGAAAAAGCGGCAATGACAACGGTAAAGAAGGTGGTAGTGTGGGGGAATTAAATAGGAACGAAAAGATTACAAGATTCAAGATTGAAATTGACTAATTTGGGAAAATTCCTTGACTTATACTCGTTCTTTTTATGGTATACTTACTAAATACTTAACATATAATTAAAAGTAAAATAAGGTACGCTATTTGATTTGAAGTTAGTTTTAAATTTTATGAACAGTTTTCATTTTGCCTTGGTGTGAAAATGACTCTAAAATTTTTAAATAAGGGTGGGGGAGAACCAAAGGAGTCTACGTTTGCTAGTTTGTCCACAGCGTAACACGGTTCTTTGTTAACCACTTAACCTCTATGTTTGCTAGCTTGTTCATAGCTTAGTTAGCTACACGACCATGATAGCGAAATCCAATTATTTGATCCTCTATTGAACCCTTTTTTTAAAGGGGGAAAAAGCCTAAATTAGTTTTCTGGAAAAATAAAACAATAATAATCAAGATTTTGTTGGAAATGAAGCTTTACATAAGAGGTTCTTGTCCCGCATGGAAAGATTGAGTCATTTTACTTTATATATATCACTACTATTGTAACTCTTGTTGTGATAGTTGAGAGAAGGGACTAGACTACCACATGCACGTTGGTCTAGCCAAGCTAAGTCCAGTGACAGGAATTGTATCACAGTCTTGCATTTTTTGGACGAAATCAATGGGATTGATGACTTCGTAACTGTTAAGAATTAATTTTCTTTGATTCCCTTTCATTTTTTAGAGTTGATTTTTTGTCTTCTGTCAATTCTAAGATGATTTTTGGCCTTCCGTCAGGCCTTAATATTCTCTTACCTGTTTTCCCTTCTTACTCTATATATTGACTAAATTCTTTATTTTGAAGACAAAGGATAATTCAGTCTTCTTCCTCTTCTAAAAAAATTTAAGCACACTGATCTTTGAGCACAATTCAAATGAGCTCTCATTAGTTCCACTGACTACGCCTTTGGTCACGGAGGGTGTGTATCCCTAGGAGTCGATCGCCGGAAGGCAATGTGTACGTGTGCGGAGCGAATTTCGACTTAAGGTAGTGAATTATTCACACCACGAATATCTTCCTTAAGATAAAGTTTTGTCATCTTTCATCATAATAGTCATAACTCTTAATTACGTATTCTAAACTCCTAATTGTTGGTTTTACCCTACTCTTATAATGTAATTACTCTTGTCTGAATTGAAGCTCTAAATTCACTTATACCCTGCCTCTCCTCCCTTCAGTACCTGAGAAGCAGCCATGTAGATGTCTTAGGGTCTCTTAAAGTCAGTTGCAACAAATATAATATATTTCAAATTATAATGTTAAAGATATATTTCGATTTGGATCATACAAAAATTAAAGTGTGATCTAAAAAGATAAATATGAGGTAATGTTTTTGATGAAATAAAATTCATAGGATATATGTAAAAAAAATTATCCCAAATCGGGTTTAAATTTAACTTTTTTGAAGTCTAATTACCCTTTTATCAAATAAAGTTACCTACTTTCAACTAAAAAAACTTTCTTAACTAATAAAGCAATCAATAGTCATATTTCTTTTCATGACATTTAGTAGAGAGATTAATATGAACGAAGAAATGATTGTCTAAAAATTGAGCAGATGTAAAAACAACACCTCTCGATCGCCTGAAAAAGAAACATGTGTTAACATTATGTTGCCTTATTAGTGTTTTGACACTGAGTACAACCGCCTAGAATACACTCAGGCGTTGTTACAGTATTGTTTAATAGTTACTTAAGTGTAAAAGTAAAATTTTGCTAAGTTGTCCACAACCCAATTACTTTCATCATAAGAATAGCAAAATTCAACTATCCAATCCTATATTGCAATAAATTTCCCGGCATTGACTGATTATGTGGACAAATTTCCTACCGTTTTCACCTTATTCATTCTTGTAATACCCCGAAATTTCAAACTATTTTATTAATTGTCAATAGTAATTATTAAGCCTAGATACATCCTAATTTAGGATTATTTTACTGTAAAAGTAATATTTTCTTAAAATACCTTCTCATTTATTTATTTATTCGAATTTCAAATCTTACTAATGTTTTGATTTGATAACATTTCTAAAAGGAATTACTCTCATATGTGGCCTGCCACATGTATAATTACTGTGCGGCATAGGCCCATGTGAAGTCTGGGTTTTAATAGTTTTCTGTTAAATGTACTTTTTCTTTTGAACTTTTTGTTCTCCCAACTTTTAAATTGCAAAGCCCAATTCTTTTTTTTTTTTTTCCTATTTGTATTATTTATCTTTAATTACACTTAAGTTACTTGAAGCTAAATTTCAACTCAACTCTTTACATATATGTCATTTAATTATGTAATTGTGGTGATTATGTATTTATGTAGCAAACACAAAAGGTAAACTCGCTTATATATAAAATTAACTTAAATATAATTTGTAAATACTTTTTATTTTATTTTTACGGTTACTAATTTGAATAATTATAGTTTGTTATTAGTAATAAAATAAAGAGGTTAAGTGTTTGAACAATAAGAATTACTTATTATAAATGTAGGGGTTACTAATCTAAATAGTGTGAGCTATATATTTTTTGATAGGAAATAAGAGTAAATTATTATAAATAAAAAGGTTACTCGTTTAAATAATGAAAGATACTTATTATAAATATAACATTTGAATAATAAGGGTTACTTATCATATGTATATGGGTTACCCATTTGAATAATGAGGGTTACTTATTACAAATATAGGGGTTACTTATCTGAATAATGAGACCAGTCACCCCTTATGATTATACTAGTTGATGTAGAACGAGTTCCTGGTAGGGTCTCTTCTGCTGAATACGTGTAGAGGGAACTAGAGGGCTACACTTCGGACGGACAGGTGTTGGCTTGTTCACTTCCTGACGGCACGGACCTTGATTCCTGCAAAACAAGGGAATAAAATCCTCGTAGGATTTTTCCCCCTCCGATGCTTAAGTAAGTATTTGTATGAGGATTAAGGCAAATTAACAATAATTAGCAATTTGGTAATCTAGAGAGGGAAACTAGTGAGAGAAATTCTCTTAGTGTGATGTAAGAATGAGTGAAGATTGAATTGAATGTTGAATGCCCCCAAAATGATGATTTTGAGGGGTATTTATAGCCTTTAGGTTTGGAGGCCAACAAATAGGACGATGACAATGGTTGATACTTGATCAAGCCTCATGGGCTTTTACATTCAAGCCTCAAGGCCCAATTTCCTCCTTTTGCCCTACCTTGTAGCCTCAAATAGGATTGCGACATGTGGCAGAGGTTTTCCTCCTTTTAAGTATTTGTTGGGGACACGTGGCCCAATCTTACAACGACACGTGGCCGTGTGGAGCCCACCTTAGTGGTCTAGTCATTGCTAAGTGGCAGTGCCACCTGGACTTTTAGTGGACACGTGGCCCAGTATTATGCTGACACGTGGTATGATTTGGCGTGCCACATCACTAGTAACCCCTTGTGATCATATAAGTAACCTCTTTGATCATAGAAATATGGGAGTAACCCCTTATCATCATATGAATAACCCTTTAAATGTACTAGTAACCTCTTTTAAACATAATAGTAAATAGTAACCCCTTCTAATCATATGAATAACCCTCTTTTAATGTACTAGCAACCCCATTTTCAATAGGAAAAATTTATGGGAATAATCCCACCTTTGGTCGTTTCGCTCATTTTGATCTCACCTTTCGTTTATCTAGTTTTAATCCCACCTTTTAGTTAGCTCTTCTTATTTTGGTCCACTTAACCGGTGACCGGTTATTTAGGTCGTAAAATCAATTTGATTTAATTTTCTTTTTTCTTTTATAACATTATGAGAATTTTTTCTTTTTCCTTTTAATTTCTGATGAAACAATTACAAAAAAAAAAATCAATTCAATGCATCTTTTGACCTTCTTCTCCTTCTTCTAAGTACTCAGCCATTTCTTTCTCCTCCCCCACCCAAATTACTCTTCTTCTCAAATTGAATCCCATTCGACTAATATAGACACATAGCATATTAGCATCGTGTTTCTAATCCCATCATATCTTAATAAATCACCCAAGTTATCACTTTTTTTTTTCTTTATCTTGTTATACATCCACATCCACAAGCCACATCCACAACCTTTTTAACCACTGACTTAGACTATTAGGCTACCACGTACCATCCTCAAATTTCCAATTTTGCTCCATTGATTTTGGGTGGGTAATTTTAGATTTTGACTCCTTCCAATTTTCTTTGAATTAAGAAGTCTCTAGCTTCATTCGTGTTTAGTTTTGATTTAATTTATAATTTGAGATTTTTTTTAAAAAAATTTTTTTGATTCCAGTCAGTGTTGATGGTGATGGCAATGGTGGTAGTGGGTGGTTTATATTATTGATCTATTATTTCGGATGGTGGTGGTGGTGGTGGTGGTAGAATTAGTGACGTGTGGGTGATTGTCATTAAAGGTTTGTCATATTGGTAGTAAACTAGTAATGGCGGTTTTGGGTCGATTATGAATTTGTGATAGTGGTAACTTGCTTTGGTGGTGGTAATGACAACGGTTGGGACTTGTGACAACTTTAGCGAAGGTGGTAGTGGTAGCCTGGCAGGAGTAGTGGTGGCAGCGCAATGGCTGTACAGGAGGAAGGAATTAATCTTTGTATTAATAAACTTATTTTTTTTTTACAATTAATTAAATTGGAACCAATCAAAATAACACACGTGTCCAACTATTTACTTCAACAGGTTTGTAGTAGGTTGCTACAGGTGAGGGACCAAAGTGAGAAGACATGATACAAAGGTGGGATTAAAACTAGATAAACGAAAGGTGGGATTAAAATGAGCGAAACGACCAAAGGTAGGATTATTCCCATAAATTTTTCCTTTTCAATATTAGTAGCTCCTTTTGAATGTAGAAGTAACCCTTTAAATATACTAGCGACCTCTTTTAAACATAATAGTTAGTAGTAACTCCTCGCAATCATATGAATATCCCCCTTTTAATATACTAGTAACCCCATATTAACTTATTAATAACCTATTTTGAACGTACTAATAACTCCTTATGATCATATAAGTAACTCTATTTGAATGTACAGGTAATCACTTTTTGAATGTAATAGTAACCTCGTTTGATCATGCTACTCCGTAGAATGTATTGGTAACCTCTTTTGAACGTACTAGTAACTCTTTTCAAATGTACTTGTAACTCCTTATGATCATATAAGTAATCTCCTTTGAATGTACTAGTAAGCTCATTTGATCATGCTAGAACGTATTAGTAACCCATTTTGAACTTACTAGTAACCCTTGTAATCATATGAGTAATCCTCATTAAATGAACTAGTAACCCCTTTTGAATGTAATAGAAACTGATTTTGGACGTATAAGTAACCCCTGTAATCATATAAGTAACTCCCTATAAACGTACTAATCACCTATGTTGAACGTACTAGTAACCCTTTATAATTACATGGGTAACCATATAAGCAACCCCTTTGATTGAATAATGAGATTATTGCATCTGCTTTTCAAACTGAAATTAATTATTGGTTACTGTCTTCAATTCTTGTAAGGAAAATGTAGCCTTAAACTGTTTGAGAATCATATGATTGTGGTCTTGAGTTTGTGTTCTATTTTTTCAACTCTTCCTTAAATTAAGATATTTCTAATTGAAATGGAGTTGGACTTTTTAAAATTGGCAACTATTATCTAATATCCACTACTCCATATACTGCTATTACTTAACTTTTAGGTACATGTTAAAGCAAAAATTTTCTTAAGGAATTGTATATTGTTTATCTTGATAAGGTGTTCAATTGTTAATCAACACTCAAACATATGATACTAATTACCATTTTGTGCATTATGATTGCATTATTTTGAATTAGTGTGACTATCAGACTGGATTAGGGAATGAAATCATCAGAGAAAGAGGAAAATAGATATTTTACAAAGTACAAATATCCTAAAGGAAAGGTGCAAAGAGCCCCAATGTAGTCGTGTAATAAAAAAAAGTTTCATATACGTACTACTTTAATTTGTAAGTCGTCTATATATGGATTAGTTTAAAATTAAAATAATAGTTCTCACAACAAGCGTGTTCTAAAATCAGGTCTATTATGAGGTTTAATAAATTATACGGAGTAATTTTTTTGATCGATTAGGTGTTTGGTTCAAATAGGATTTGGTCTTCAGATAAAATAAGCTCATGTTAAATAAGTTGAAAAGAACACATCCTAAAGATGTGTTTTCAAATTCACATGACAACAATGAAATGTAATTCTAATAGTATAATAATAACCATGCAAATAAATTATGCATACTAAAACTTTAATTTTATCTACAGAATAACTTATTATTAGTATTTTACCGTTATTGCGACTATCGTGCATTGTATGGGTACACTCTAGTTGATTAATCAAATCTAAGTTAGAAGGCGTGGTTTGTTAGTTGGGAGAAAAAAAAAAAAGATAATCATAAATGGATCATGCATGTGATCATCTTCCCTTAATTAGCTTTAAGTTGTAATTTTGTTAGGCTATTAATAGAGCCTTTGTATTATTCCGAGAACAGTGTTTATCATATTATCTCCACTAACACGTGCTTCCTCTGTGGTTTCACCTAATTCTAACATCATTCATATCATACATATGTAGTATATATATATATATATATATATATATATATATATATAAGTCATGATTTCTCATTATAACCAAATCTTAGTGATAATAACACACCCTTTGGTTTAATTTTCTTCCACGAGCATGGCCTTTTCCGTTCCATCTGCTGCCAAGTTTCCACCGTTGGCATTGCTAACTTCCTCCCGTCCACGAGATTGCGTTTGAATTTTCGGCTCTTACTCCCCCATAAAAAGGTTTATGGTAACAGATCATATTTGACGAGCTGCATGTCAGTTAAAAAACAAGATCAAACTTATGTCATAGATGATTACTGACCTCCTAGGTATTTTCCATCAGACATATGGGGTGATTGCTTCGATAAATTCACACCTGAACTTGAATCGGTAAATATTCTTACTTAGGAAGTTAGGGCGTGTTGTTAATTAGATTAAAGGCAGATAGGTATAATGTATTAAGGGATAAACTTTTATTACATTTGCACAATACTACACCCAACCGTTTAGCTAGGTTACGTGCATTTTGTATATATTGCTAGTCAATTTGTTGTTCACTTAGCTTAAAAAAATGAAATTACAATAAGTTTTGTTTTGGACACTATTACACCGTTTAAAGTGCATTCTCTATATATTGCCAGTCTTCTCTTCACTTACTTATTATATAAAAAAAACAAGTTTCTATAATTATATTCTAAGTTTGGGTTTTGATCAGCTTTCATCAATTTTGGTTAGGGCTAATATTAGCAGGGGTGAGCAAAATCAGATATTTAATTTGTTCCCTTTTTGAAAATCGGGGCATGCATATATCCGGATGATTCGGATTATTGAAATTGTGATTCGCACCCATTCTTGTTTTAACATGGAAACTAAATTTCGGATATTCGTTTCAACTAAATTGGATAACATATTATCCATATTTATGATTGTTCATAAGCTAGATTAACTTCAAATACCACATTTGACTGATCAGTTCCATACTAATGAATGATTCACCACTCTTAAAAACGATATAATGATTAATGTTTGTGGTGTATTACAGAGTAGAAATTATTAGTTTAAAAAGTCAGATTGCTTCACAAATTCAATACTTTGTCTTGGACACTGTACATTGTAAATTTATATTCATAAATATTAAAAATTACAATAACCTATTTGCAAATAAAAAATCAATATGTGTGTAACAAAGTATTATGATAAACTAATAACACGCTTATAATTAATATAAGTATAGAAATCGATAAATGTCCATAAGTATAATAACCCTGCCTAAACTAATAATTATTAAGAACTAGACCGCTAATGCACGATTTTAGAACTACATATATGCGTCTATAAAATACTTGTGCTAGTTTATATATTATATCATCAACTCTTATGTTTGGAATTCAAACATTTGTGCTAATAAAACTTTTATGTTATTTGTGCTAATAATTTATAGATTACATTATCCTTTTTGTTAACAAGTGCTTATGTTCTTTCTCTGTTATGCTTATACTTTTTGTTACGTACTTACGTTAACTTAAGAAGTAAGTGTAATTGTTACACATCGGAAAAATATTTTATATGATAATATAAATATCACTTAAAATTAAAGTAGAATTATTTTTGTAATAACTCTTTACATAAGAATACAATTGTTCTATTATTGAAGAATCAATAATATTAGATAAAAATATGTCAATAATCTAGAATATTCTAGTGTAGAGTAGATTTTGTTTTTCTTTACCCTCTTAGAAAGGAAAACGGGTGACTCTTGGAGGGAAAGCGTGGCATAATAATTTGGTAGTACTTTTAGTAAACACTAAAGATATATAGATAGATAGGTAGATATAAATAGATCACAAGAATGAAATTACCTAGCTTGTCATGTTGTTTTTTACTCGTTGTAGAATTCTAGAAGAATAAAGCTTGAATTATCATAATTCTAGAAGATTAAAGCTTGAATTATCAGAGGAGATGAACGTAGAAGCTATTGATGTTTCCAATGCCTTTTATTTTAATTTGTTTTTAAACGGACCGGATGTAAATATTCAAATTAAAAGGGTAATGTTTATGATTCAGCTCTGATTTAATTGGGTTGGAAATCCGCATTTTTGAATAATTAAAAGTGGATAGCGGATCATAATTAACATTATCTAATATATAAGATTTTTAATAATAAAATTAAAATATAAATAAATAGATAATAATTAAAAATTAATAATAAAAATGAAAAAGTTAAATTCAGTTCAGTGCCTTTTAATTAAGTCCATTTCAGTTCTGCTCAATGCCTTTCAGTTTATTTCAGTTACAATAAACTTAAAAGAACAGAGGCTTAATATTAAGCTTTAATTAAAGTTGCATAGATATATATATTCAATCTAAAAGTTGAACAATCATTAGTTTAAAAGATAAATATGAAAAAAATGAATGCTTAAAATGTTTAGGAAATGAGTGATTATATAACAATCTTATTTTTAAAATCAGTGTTTGGATAAAATAAGAATATAAACATCCAGAAACCATAAATAATACGGAGTATACGAAATATATAAACGAAGTTTAAGTGTCAAAAAAACTAAATATAATTTAAAATCAAATAAGTTTTGTAAACCATGAAAATTCATAGCTCTAAATTAATATAAGAATGACAAATAATAAGGGAAACAATAATATCATTGATAATTTATGGGATACAATTGTCCTAACTCTCTTGTTTTCTCTCTCTAAAGGTGGGGGATTTAGAATCATTTTCTCATGGTGCTGAGTTCTTATCAACTTATTCCGGATTGTTTGTCTACAATTTGGTAGTAGGGATATAATTAATGGAGACTTATTCCATCTCTAGCTCCTAAAATCCTAAACTAGTCCCCCATATATACAATATTACTTGCTTGGAGAATAAGATAACAATATTCTTTAATATCTTAAATCTCAACCGACAACAACTAATATTATCTACTGCAATATAGTTTCAGTTTTCTGCTTATTTGGATAGGTTTTGACATCTTAAACATATAAAATTTTGGTGTTAACAAGTATAATGCTCAATTACCTTAAAAATTGAACACCACTTATTGAAAATTGCACAGCATTGCACATAAAAATTTGGACATTGCCCCTTATATCCACCAAGTGCATATATATTTGAAGTTTCCCTAATGACATATACACGTTAGTTGTAGTTAATCAGTCGTTGTGTATGCGATATTTATTCCTTTTGCAAATATACAAAGCATAAGAGGTTGATTATAATTTATAAAAGTTTAATTTTCTTGTTTTGATGTAGCGGATGGAAAGATATGCAATAGAACTTGAGCCATTGAAGGAGGAAGTGTGGGCAATGTGATAGAGTATAAAACCAATTTCTGGGCCTTAACTAACAGATTAAACTTATATAACAATCTTATTTTCAAAATCAGCGTTTGGATAAAATAAGAATATAAACATCCAGAAACCATAAATACTACGGAGTATACGAAATATATAAACGAAGTTTAAGTGTCAAAAAAACTAAATATAATTTAAAATCAAATAAGTTTTGTAAACCATAAAAATTCATAGCTCTAAATTAATATAAGAATGACAAATAATAAGGGAAACAATAATTTCATTGATAATTTATGGGATACAATTGTCCTAACTCTCTTGTTTTCTCTCTCTAAAGGTGGGGGATTTAGAATCATTTTCTCATGGTGCTGAGTTCTTATCAACTTATTCCGGATTGTTTGTCTACAATTTGGTAGTAGGGATATAATTAATGGAGACTTATTCCATCTCTAGCTCCTAAAATCCTAAACTAGTCCCCCATATATACAATATTACTTGCTTGGAGAATAAGATAACAATATTCTTTAATATCTTAAATCTCAACCGACAACAACTAATATTATCTACTGCAATATAGTTTCAGTTTTCTGCTTATTTGGATAGGTTTTGACATCTTAAACATATAAAATTTTGGTGTTAACAAGTATAATGCTCAATTACCTTAAAAATTGAACACCACTTATTGAAAATTGCACAGCATTGCACATAAAAATTTGGACATTGCCCCTTATATCCACCAAGTGCATATATATTTGAAGTTTCCCTAATGACATATACACGTTAGTTGTAGTTAATCAGTCGTTGTGTATGCGATATTTATTCCTTTTGCAAATATACAAAGCATAAGAGGTTGATTATAATTTATAAAAGTTTAATTTTCTTGTTTTGATGTAGCGGATGGAAAGATATGCAATAGAACTTAAGCCATTGAAGGAGGAAGTGTGGGCAATGTGATAGAGTATAAAACCAATTTCTGGGCCTTAACTATCATCTTAAACTTTTGGTTGAGTTGGTCCTCTAATATGGTATCAGAACCAGCACGACACAGAGGTCACGGGTTCGAATCTCATCCACCCCTCCCTTCTATGTAGAATTATTAAGTGTAGGGTATGAGGGGGCCCATGCTACATCCACACTTCAAACCTAACGAGCTCTCATGGTATTCAAGTGTTGAATGCTACATGAAGGATGGAAGGATGTGGTGGATGAGGGATTTCTAGTCAAAAGTCGAAGTAATTACGACATTGATCGTGTTTCGAAGATTGTATATGACCTAGTTTTAAACTATACTCGTGGTGCCGAAGTGTTCAACAAGTTTACGTTACTGATTCTTTCACTTACGTAAACAATACAATCCAAGAAGACATAACGCAACCTATGCTCAACCGTTTTCGATATGACTTTCACTCCCTAGTGACCCATGAAGTCATGTGGATATATGGTGCATGCCAATGGTTTTTATCTATCTCTTCATTAAAACTTAATGATCAACTATAGACCTATAGTATGTGAAAATACTTTAATGCTCATTAACTGAAGTCAAGGGGCAATAAAGACAATTTAAAATAGTTATTATATTTAAAGTAATCTGTGAAATTATGATGTATTAGTTATATATACTTTTTAAATACACAATATTTACATATTTTTGTTTTCTACAGTATGATTTACGCAGGTGTTGTATCGGTTGTATTATACGATTTACGCAGAGCTTCGAGTATGGGCTTAGCTTGCATGTATTGTTATATATTAGGGATTATTGAATATCGATAATTTCAAGTTTATAAGTGGTTTGGTTATATGAAAGTGTGGTGATTATATGTTATGAACGCCAAAGTATGTCTCGCTTGCTGATATAATATTATACTACCTATAAACTAAAGTATGTTGAGAATGTAGTTTATGTTTTGATACTGTTAACAAATGATGATTATCAAACTGGTATGTATTCTTAGATTTATATGAACAAATTATATAGGTCATACAAAATAATTCTCCTATCTAACTCATCAATTATGAAGCCTATTTATTACAAAAGATAATGAAGATGTACACAACACATTAGCTCATGACATTTAATTTCTATCTAAATTTAAGTAGGAAGAAGTTTACATGAACATGTTAGCTCGTTACATTCCTATTAAAGTAGGAACAAGTTCACTTGATTATGAGTTAGAACAACTTAGGGAAAAAAAAAACTGAGTGGAAAAGCATGCAAGAAACAAAGAACAAGTTTGAGTAAAGGAATACCATATATCAAGGATATTCTTGAATAAAAACTTTGTTTTTAATCAAGTAGAACATCCAAGAAGATTAGCTTGGAGAGTTGAAGGAGTGTGTTCAAGACTTCAAGTAATCAAATAATAATAATCAAGTGTAAACACCCTGTAAATATGTTTTAATTTCCAACTTTAATAAAATAATAAATAAAAAAAAACTAAATTATTACTGACATCGTGATCATGGCAAATACATTTATCAAGTTAACATGAGATCACAGAAGTTTTCCTAAACTTTGCTAAATGAAATAGTTATAAACTTATAGTCAACTAGCTTCAACCAGCTAAATTTAGCCATGCCTAATTCTACATTGCTATTTGACGTCTTTAATTACTGACGTCCTCATTTCATTGCTGAACTTCGGGTCTGTTTACTTCTGCTGAAAACAATTGAACTGATTGGAGTTGAACTGAATTGAAAGTTTTTTATGAAGGATTGATGAGTAGCAAAATAAAAGAAGAACTGAACGGAGTTGAACTGAACTGAATTGAACTAATTTTAAACTGAAGTAAACAGACCCTTCCATTTTTACCCTTTATTCTCATTTTTCACTTTCTCTTCCTAAAGTATGTTCTTTTGCACTTATTTTTAGTCTAATTAATTCTACTCATTTTCTCTTATCACTTATTTTATATTTTATTTTTTTATCACTCATCTTAATGTAATACACACACATACATACGAGTATATGTTTTTAATTATTTTTTTATTTTTGTATTAAAATATTTAGTGTAATACATAAAAAACAAAAATACAAATATAATTCAAAACATAAATTAATTAAAACCATAAATAAAAATAAATAAAATACAATAAGTTAAGTTCAGTGCCTTTTAGTTTAGTTCAGAGCCTTTCACGTCATTTAGAATAAACTCAAAAGAACATGGCCTAACAATTTACAACAAGAGGCTTGCACCACCACAACCCACCACCACCCAACCAACCTACCACCATTGCTACATCATGTCACCACCCTGCCACTACTTGTCCCAGGGCCATGACCACCCTACCACCACCACCTTCTCAAAATGATTATATATATAAGATGAGACTTGCGTCCCAGCTAGCCAACCGCAAGTCTCACTTTTTTTCCTGGCTTTTTCTTGGGGTACCTCGGAATTTTTTGCAAAATGTGCTGGGTACTCCCATTATTTCAGGAATGCACAATGTGCCCCTGAACTTTGCAAAACATGCACCAAATACCCTTAGTACTGATGGCGTTTGGTTGACTATTAAGTCTAATACTTAAATACACCGTGTACCCTTGTATTTTTACTAAATGCACAAAATAACTTCTAACGGCTAGTTTTCAAATTTTGAGCCAAAACTAGCCCTTTTTTTGTTGTCTCTCTTCCCTATATATACTTAATTGCTTTTATGGATTAAAACACTCTTGTTTTTGTCTAAAAGCTCAGTTTTTTTTAATCTCTTTTATTACATTTTCTCCTAACAAATCAATATGTCTTCAAATTCTTTTGCATCCAACTACCAATCTTGCTACATCAAAGTTCCTAATTGAGTAATTGGAATTGAACATGTAGGAAGCAAATGCATATTAGGAGTTCAAACTCCACCTTAAATCCGCAACGTCATTATTACAAATGTGATGTTTGTGGTGCTATTAGTTGGTGTGTTGTTACTATTTACAATAACCACTAGTGGCGGAGCCAGGATTTTCGATATGGTGGGTCACTATCAATAGGACTCTTATCTGTTTAATTATGCTACCCAGTCTCGGGTTTGAGTGTTGTGTCCGAGTACGGATCGGGAGATTCAACACTATATTTTAGAGTTTTAGAGGATATGAGGATGTCAAAAGGGTATCTTGAATATTGTTTTGGATACGGCTATAATATGAAGTATCCGAAAAATTGTTTGAAGTTGATAATTTATTCCCTTATCTTTAGTTGAAATGAATATCAATTAAAAAGTTTTCTTAATGCAATACCTTAATTTAAAGATGAAATTATAACCATTTGGCAATTCATAGACGCCTATGTAATTACTTTTTTAATTGAAAAACCATTTATAACCAAAGATGTTTCATTCGGTTTCTAAACCCTTTCAACAAAAATCTAAAGTCTAAATCCATTCAACTTACCAAAGATCATTATCCAGCATGTAAATTATTTCTCAAGTTCCTCCTACCCTAACTTATGCATACGGCACATCACATAATATAAGTCAACAGCATATAAAGTTGAAACAAAACTATAGGTCAAGCAAGGGTTAAATGATCAATTAAAACAAGAAAGATAAAGGGGGAAATACAAGAAATAAAGAGAGATGTTGATATCAAGAAATAACAAAAACATAAGAACTTTTGAAACAAAAAAGGAAAAATAAAATTAAAAAACAAAAAAGAAAAAATAAAAAGGAGAAGTTCTACGTGGGCCAGGGCAAAGGAGAATGTGTTTTTGAAAAAAGCAAGAAATAATGCGAGTTGGGGGAGTTGAACCCTTGACCTGCAGTAGAAAGAGTGGTGCGTGTACCACTGAACCAACAAGCATATTATATTCTACTAATGCACTTATAAATATATAAATGATTTCTTTAGGTAATGGTGGGTCACGTGACCCACCATGCCCAAACGTAGCTCCGCCACTGATAACCACCCCAATGCACAAGAAAGTGAAGATCTTGACAACAAAGAAAGGGAAGAGAGTGCACAACTGAAAGAACAATTGAAGCTGTTGAAGAAGAAGGTGAAGCAGCAACAAAAAATGCAAGACAAAATCACTACAATAGGGCTGGTTATGTTTGTAGTTCTTGTTTTTCACTTGGTTAAATGGGTTAGAATGTAAAATGTATTCTGTATATTGAACAAGCAATGTAATAATAGCTAGTTTTAATTTCATTCATGTCATTCAAAGTGCTTGATCACAATATTGTTTATAATTAGTGTTGTTAAACAAGCGGAAATAGGCAATTACGATTAAGAACTTTGATGTAGCAAGATTGACAGTTGGATGTAGAAGAATTTGAAGGCATATTGATTTATTAGCAGAAAGTGTAACAAAAGAGATAAAAAAAAAGTGGGTTTTAGACAACACAGAGTGTTTTGATCCATTTGAACTATATATAGAGAAGAGATACCAAAAAAAAAAAAAAACTGCTAGTTTTGGCTCAAATAAAATTTGGAAATTAGCCATTAGAGTTAGGGTATCATGTGCATCTAGTAAAAGTACAAGGGTACATGGTGTTAAGTTTTAGATTTAAGAGCCAACTTAGCGCTCTTAGTAGTAAGGGCATTTGATGCATAATTTTCAAAGTTCAGTTGTGTATTCCTGAAATATTGAGGGTACTTCGTGTATTTTGCAAAAGTTCAGGGTTATCCCGTGATTTTTTTTTTTAAATTTAATTTGTTAATAAAATAAAAAATAAACAACGTACAATTGGTGACGAGTGATGGTGCTTCGAGTGAGGGGGTAGTGACACTGATTGACTATTGGTGTTGGCGAATGGCGGTTGTACAAATAAAAAATCACCACTGTATTTTTTTAAAAATAAAAGCCATATTGCTTGCGGCTTGTTTGGAAGCAGGCACTATGGCACTTGTGATTGGGCTAGACACAACTTATGAACTTTTTGAATCAAATAGTTAATTGTCAGGCTCAACTCCACTCATCAAATCCTCGAGTCGAATCAATACGAGTTGAATTTTGACGGAGTTGAGCCAGGGTTGTGTTGCACCACCTCTACGTAGAACTTGGAACATGGAGCATGGAACACTAATCAGTCGTAAATTCGTAACGCCTATACTTTGCAATCGTGTTCCACGTTTGGAATTGAACAGCGTTAAAGTTAACAATTTATTGATGAATTAATAACACTATTCAACTCTCTTTACTTCACAACGACCGAATTAACTTCAACGTGCACTTATCACGTGTTATGTGGTCCCCACCTCAATAAGTCATCCTCGTTATTCACATTTTGTGATCTTTGCATTATTAAAACTCATTTCCTTTTCTTAAACATTTTTAAAATTTCATTCCAAACACACCTTTATCTCAAAATTCAGACAAAAAATAATCCATAATTACACTAACTACCTCCACGTGTCACTCTCTCATTCGTCTATTTTCCTCCTTTTTCTTCAACCTCTTAAAAATTTAATTTTTTTCCCACTTGTTTATCTACCTCCATTTTCCGCCATTGTTAGTCAACTCACTTTCTCTCACTACTTTCTCTCTCATCCTTCTACAATGGCGGCAAACTTACTGAAGTTCTCACTTTCTCTCTCCTCCAACTTTCCTTCTACCTCTCACCGCAGCTACATTCGTCGATCTCACACTCCACACCTCCCTCCTCGCACTCACAATCGTCGGAATCTTACTTTAATCGCCGCAAAATCCGTCGAAATCAATTCGCCGATAACAACCACATCTCAACCGCCAGAAAACGAAGTTCCACAGGAATCGGCGTTTCTTCTAGATGTTTCCGGAATGATGTGCGGCGCGTGCGCAGTACGCGTGAAGAAGATTATCTCATCGGACGATCGCGTAGAGTCTGCGGTGGTAAACATGATGACGGAAACTGCTGCAGTGAGGTTAAAAGCGGAAAACGGTGGTTTGGCGGCGGAGGAGTTGGCGGCGAGGTTGAATGAGTGTGGATTCGAGGCGAAGAAGAGAGTAGCTGGAAGTGGAGTAGGGGAGAAGGTTAAGAAGTGGAAGGAAATGGCGGCGAAGAAGAAGGAAATGGTTGAGAAGAGTAAAAATCGAGTGATCATTGCTTGGACTTTGGTTGCGCTTTGTTGTGGTTCTCATGCTTCTCATATTTTGCATTCTGTTGGAATTCATATTGCTCATGGTAAAATTTTGATTTTGTTATTGTTTTTCGGCTTCTTTTATAGGGTTTTTCACTGATTTTTGTTGTGATTACTTGTGAGATATGTCCCATGTTATATACTTGTATTAGTTGAGTTTAATTATGTTTTGCATCTAGGTCGTGTTCTTTTGAACTTATTTTCGGTTTAGTTCGATTAAATGAGTTCTGAGTTCGGTACATTCCGGTCAGGTCAAGTCAGCTTTTAAAGGAATAGTGCCTTTAGTTCCTACGGTTTGAGAGAAATGTAGTTGTGACTTGTGAGATAGTAGGAAAGTCTGTGGCCTGTGGGCTCAACTGCCAGATGATTAGGTAAGAACTCTATAGAACGGCTTGAAATCAAAAGAATTAGGAAAACAAATGAACAGAAGATCAGTGATTGCAATATGAGTGTTGAGTACATTATTTTAAGATTCGGGAATAGAGTGAAAGTTGAAATGAGGAGCTGTGTGATGAGGAAAGAGATAGAATTGTTGTTCAAATAAAGTAATGTTGTAATTGAACTGTCTAATCAAAGGATATGGTGTTACTGAAATGGAATGGAAGAACTATAATTTCTGACTGCAAGTTAATTGTTAAATACGAAATGTTGTTTGTTGAATACAAGTTGTCAAATTGTTTATCACAAAGCTTTTTAATTTTGATATATGATAGAGGTTTGTGTAATTGCAATGGAACGTAGGAACTATAATACGAAATGTTGTTTATTGAATACAAATTGTCAAAGTGTTAACCGTCTAGCCTTTTATTTATTGAACTCGTCATGTGTATTACCTATTCATAATACAATAGGTGATTTTGTGATGGTGATGCTGTGGATTTAATCTACAACATTTGTAACCAAATAGTCTTCCTTATATCATAAATGAGTTTATGTTAATGAGTTCTAAGGCCTATTTGCTATGTTAGAAAATTTGTGTTATTGAACCTCCATTTTCCTTTTATTTTTTGTGGGTGCAGGAGGTGTTATGGATGTGATGCATAATTCCTATGTGAAGGGTGCTCTAGCTTTGGGAGCTTTGCTCGGACCAGGAAGAGGTTTGTGTTTTAACTTATTGATAATTTGATTTCATAGTTAGTTTTTTGCTGATAATTTTCTGGTTTCTTGTCTAGTAGATCAGCTTGATGAAATGATTTGTAGGATATATGTTTGATGCAGTGCTCTAGTTATGGGGAGGAAATTTTGGAACTGTGAATTCATTGCTTTTAGACTCTTAGGTTAGGTTATAGGACAGCATTTGGTGTTCTTGGCCACATGGCTCGCATGTCGACTCCTTGAATAGTTGAGTGCTAGAGAATGAATCTTTGTTGTTGCCAAGCTTCTAATATCTGAATGCTTTTGGTTTTTTTACTAATATCTTTGATTAAGCTATGTATGTTTCTTAAATTCTGCCTTGTACTAGCGTAAAGTGATAGAGATATAATATTCATTAAGTATTCTATTCATAGGTTTATGATATTATATTCAGAAATAATATCTTACCCAAAAGTAGGACATATCTATAGCATCATCAAGATATATTTAGGAAACTATATCATTTGTCATTGTAACCATATAAATACGATTAATGGAATTCACCCTAATCAAGGGAGTTTTCACAATCTAACATAAGTAATTCAGTTATGATTTCCAGCTTCCTTTATCTCTTTGTGTAGCCTCTTACCCCTTCCCTCTATTATAATCATGATCAACTCCAATTGACCCCCTCCTCTTTGATGACCTTGAGGCCATGGCTAAGAAATTGTGGGAAACCCCACATAAATGCATAATTATTAGCACTGTTGAAGATGAGTGGCGTAAAATCAGCTAAGTAGCATTTGCATGTGTCCCTGACTTTTGGGAGTATATAAGACAGGTCTTTGAGAAGAAGCTTCTATTAGAGTCCACTTTCTATTAGAACAATTCAATGTCAAATGTGGCCCTTTGCAAAAAATCTGTTTTAGTCCTTTAATTGAAAGTTGGAGTGTATGTCATACAAATATGCGGGCTATGCTGTTTATCGTATCATGATTGACAATTACATAACATAGAATTATCATTGTGAGTTGTATGAATCATGTAAAGTAAACTAGTTATTTATCAAATGAAAAATCATCTTGATACTACTTTGCTATGATTATGAAGGATTGATGAGAAATAGAGATTGCTTACTAATTGTGACCTTTCTAAATCCAAAGTTGAATTTACGCAAGAAAATAAAAGGATTAGGTCTTTGTTTCAGTCTCTAATATATATTGGGGATTATGGAGTAACAATTTTAACCGGTGGTAGAACCATAGATGTCATTCTTTTCGCTTCATGCGCTCTCCTCAACTTGTTACTGATCTCCAAGGTGAACCAAATTAAAAGTACTAATGTAAAGGTGACAAAGTATTTTGTAATTAATCAAAGGCCTTGCAACTTTGCAAGCTTTGTTTTGTTAACCTTGTTTTCCTATCATCACGCACCCAAACAATTTAACAATACATCACGTACATACTTGCAAACATATTTTATAAGGCCCAATTTTATTTATTTATTTGGTTTATGTGTGTGTGCCTTGGGTTGGGGGTTGGGGGGAGGGCGGTGTCCTATGTGGTTGAGGAGGTTGTACATGCTCAAATTGAGCTTTAATAATTTTTACAAGTGTTCTAATATTAATGGTCAAAGTAATGTTTACCCAAGCAAGAAAGTCAAAATGTTGTAATCATATAATTGCGTTTGGTAGGGAGATAGTGGGTTCACTTTTTTGCTTCAGTAAATTGAGGGAGAAATTGGAATAGTAGGGGGTCTTTAAGAAAGTGAGGGTAATGTGACCTTTTCATAGAAAACTTGTTAGAACACTTGGAAGATAATTCCATATTAAATCTCTTATCAATTGCTATCATATTTCCAAATTAGGTAGTTGAATCAAGCGTTAAAAAAATGCGTGCACACATGCAATCCTTTCTTATTGTGTAACCCTATTTCAACAGTCGATTGATCAAATACTGTTACCATAACAATAATTGTATATTGAATACTTTTATCCGAAAATAATAATGATAGATCTTTGTGCTTTCGTCGTAAAAATATCTCTTAGCAAATTAAACTCCCATTGAGTTGGGTAGTGAAAGAAGGAAATGAGGGGAAAGATCCAACGGAACAAATCACTTTTGAAATTTTGTATTAGGGTAATGATATATGTAAGCTTCAAGGGATACAAATAAACATTAAATACATAGATTAAAATGAAAATAAAAGTAGAAATTCATGATGAAATCACATGTAGACGGGTGTAATTAATGTCTGATTTGGCTTAACATTTTCATTTTAGTCTTCTTAATTATAACCCTAACGGCTATGTATGATGTTTTCTTTTGAATTATGGAAATCTTAGAATATAGAATTGCTTGAGGCCAATTGTTTGGACAAAAGTTTGATTCTCCTCTCCAATAGACAATAGAGATCGAGTAAAGTCAATCTCACAAGGTTTTATTTACTACCTCCTTTTCACACTATTTGCAACGATTTGACATTTTAGTTTTTAAAGCGCGCGCCTAGGCGCAAAGCGCACCAAGGTGCCAGATTTGGGGCTTTAGAATGCACAAGCGTAGGGGGGACCGAAAGGCGCACAAGGCGCAGCTGAGTTGCGCCTCTAGGGTTTTCTGGGTTTTTTTTTTTTTTTTCAATTTTTTTATTTTTTGAAGCGCGCCTAGACGCAAGGCTCACAACCCTTTTGTGCGCCTCTTGCCTTTTAAAACTAAGTTTGACATGAAGTAAACAGGAAAATTGTCTAATTGTTGCAAATAATGTGGAACGGAGGTAGTATCTATATTTAACCAATATGAGTAGTTGTTTTTACAGGATTTAGAACCCTACCATAATAGATATATCATATTAAGCCTCTGTTTAGTAGATTGGAAATCGATTTCAAGTGAAAATGGTTTTCTATAGAAAACCTTTATACAACATAACACTCATTTTCGTGAAAATATTTCATTGTTTGGTTGGATGGAAAATGGATTTTCATTTTAACCATTTTTCATTGTTTGATTGAATTAAAAATTAGTTACTTCAATTTTGCGGGAAATTGTTTTATATTAAGTAGAAAATAAATTTTCAGCCCAAAGAAAATAATGTAAAAGGAGGAAAATAGTGTTCAGCGAAAACGTTTTTCACCCTACCAAATAGACCCTAAGAAAGGTTACAAGTGAACTTGAATTCAAGACTTGCAACATAGCTGAAATCCGGACTCGAGTGAGTTCTTGGGAAGGTGGACAGTAGATATAATTAAGAGCATGTATGAGTAGCTATGAAAAATTTAAGATCAATGGTGTTTTGTTCATGAATTTCATATTATTTGTGTTTGTGCTATTTTATAAAGAAAGTTTGACAAAATTGCATGTTAACCACGCTAATTAATGGTTGATCTAACTAAATATTTCCACATTTTTCTCCTCATATGCATTCTTAGAGTTTTACATGCCTTTTTTCTTTATAAAATTTGTGCATTATGCACATATGGTTATATATGCATTGTCCATGTGACTTTGCAGTTGTTTTTGCTAGAATGTGTTGGTATCGTTGACTCATCGTAGGAAAGCACTTTTATTGTTGTACTTTACATTCTCCAATTTAAGAATGTAACAAATTTTGACCTTGTCAAGGATTGGAGACTGATGATTTGTACCTTTTGTGTCAGAACTGTTGTCTGATGGTTTCCGGGCATTTGCCAAGGGCTCTCCAAATATGAATTCTCTTGTAGGATTTGGATCAGTTGCTGCATTCATCTTGAGTGCTGTAAGAACTTTTCTTTTTGCTGAGAATTTTACAAATATCTCCCTTAGTTTTGTAACTTGTGCTGATTCATGTAATTTGATTTAATTTCCCTTTTTAGGTCTCACTTGTTAACCCTGAACTTGAGTGGAACGCTTCATTCTTTGATGAACCGGTGAGCTATTACTTTTCTTTAACTAAGCCTTAGGGATTTAGTGTCAGAACTGTAGGTCTTTTTCCCATCTTTTCACATATATAATTAGGGATTTAGTGTATTACTAATGGCCACAATGTTACAGCCCTTGATCATCAATCTGGTAAGTTGTACATGCATATCTTCTAGTTTATTAGTAGCTGGACAAGATTTCTCTGTCGGGAAAGGAAAAAAAAAGGTAAAATTGGTGATGGTGTTTGAGATTATCAAAGGTTTTCAGGTTTCTTGAGATTCTAGAATTATCATATTATGTTGTTGCATTGACACAACCTAGTTTGTTGTTCAGTAATTGTCTCCTCTCAATCTATCTTTTGGGGGGCCTTTTAAATATATCCTTTTATTACTGATTCATGAAGGAAACCGGTATGTTTCTCATATGGTGACATTGGCTTTTAGCATGCAGGTCATGCTTCTTGGTTTTGTTCTGCTTGGTCGCTCTTTGGAGGAGAGAGCGAGGATCAAAGCCTCTAGTGACATGAATGAACTTTTAGTAAGTGCTACGTATGTCCATTGATTGATTTATTAAAGTCTAAGAACTAGTTTCTCTTGGGCATCTGGACAGAAATTCCATGGTTTATTCTTTTCATCCATCCTTAATTCCTTATACTTGAACAGTTATGTGGGGTCTGTGGGGCTTATTTTCTGTTGCAAACTGCTCTCTTTTGCGGCCCTCAGAAAAAATTGGCTGTAGCAGCATAGCGCCATAGCCCAGTCTATAAACTCTTATGTTGCATTGGCTGCAATAGGTGTATTCTTGATATAACTGTATGGGAGTATATTACAATGAGATTTTTTACCGTTAACTATGATTTGCTTTTCTTGGATGAGAGAAGTGAAGGTCTTAGCCTATTTGTTATAATTCCATGAATTTACAATTTATGTGCTTGTTATCGTCTTCTAGAAGATAGCACAATCAAAAACTAGTTCCTTGCATAGTAGCCTTATGAGTTAATGCCACAAAATAACCTTTGCTATTGGCCTGTTCTTATTTGAATCCCTTAGCCTGTTGCATGAGGCATATAGAATTTCTCATCTTGTCTCATGCCATGTAGGCGCTTGGTTTAAAACATGGTATGGGGTTGGAATGAGGAATGAAACCACGTGGTATGGTTTTGGAACTCGATTGTTGATACCACATGTTTGGTTATTAATTTAGTATAAAAAAATCCTTTTATTTGATAACTAGAGGTAGAGGTGGGAGAAATTGACACAACCCGATAACTCGACATGAAATCGACCCGTTATTAACATTTGGGTCAAGAGTTTTGACCCATTTAATTAAACGGGTTGACATGGCACGACACGTTTATTAAACAGGTTGGGTTAGGGTTAGAGAGTTCAACCGTTTAAGTAAATGGGTTAACTCGACACGACACGATTCCACCTTATTATATACAATAGTATGTAAAAAAAGACGTGACCCGCTAACTCGACACGAAATCGACCCGTTATTAGTGGGTTTGGGTCAAGAATATTAACCCGTTTAAGTAAACGAGTTGGCACGACACGACACGTTTATTAAACGAGCCGGGTTAGGGTTGGAGGAGTTCAACCCGTTTATGTAAGTGACACGACATGACACGTTTCCCAGCTCTAACTAGAGGTATGGGTATGAGCCAAACCCACATCCCCCTTAGGTTTCTAAAACCCATACCTTGGGGGTTTGAGGTATGGTTTTATTTTTATAATTTTGCAAAACAAACACAAGGTATGGGTTTTGATCATTCTAAACCATACCTCATTTCATAATTGCTCGAACCAAACACCCTAGATCAAGATTCAAGGGGCCGATTCAAGGTTTTTACTTTGCAGAATTTATCAGTTTTCTTTTTAGCTGAAAAATCTATCAATTTTTAATATAATAATTATCCTATATTTAGTGCAACATGACCACCGACCACAAACCCTATATTTATTAGTTATTTTTAACTTGAAAAACTTGTGTTAGAGAGCTAGGACTAGGACTACTTGTGTTTGCAGATGGATTTCCATTTCTGCTCCTTTCAAAATTATTCCCTATCCTAGCACTCCAATTGAACATTGAGAAGTAAAATGCTTTGTAGAATATGGTAGACCAAAGTAATTTGAAGATATCATCATGCTACTTTTAATTTACAATACACTTGTACTAGAAATTCCCCTAAAATACACTCCCATTTATTATGGATAATACTATTGTGATTACTTGTTCTTAAAATATGAATCCTAGTGTCTTCTGATAAGAACTCATGGTGTATAGCTAATAAGCCAATGATTGGTCTAAATGTTTGAATTCCATTGAAAGATAAAACTGAAGAGGCAATTAGCTCAAAAAAACCATGGCATGAATCTTGTTGAGTAATTGACATTTTTTCTATTATCTTTATTCTTCAACTAGGATCTGTATTAAGGCCCTTCTATTTTTTAAGAGTAACTGATGAATCAACAAGGTCTACCTAAGATGAGATGCCGTGGCATATGGTGTTTGCTAACAAAATTTTGTTGACAAGGCTAAAATTATATTAATGCGGTTAAGATCGAGTATGTGGAACCATGGAGTATACAGTCAAAAGACAACCACATAAGAACAAAATGTCATTATGGTTAGGGAAACCATCAAGTAAATGTATTAGTGACGAATTCAAATAAATATCATAGGGTTAGGTTTGGGTGGTTTAGATGGATAGTTAGGCTGTTATACGTCTCCCTGTAAAAGTAAATTATATACGACATCTACGAGACCATTGCTATACTGTACTTCCTCCATTCAGTCCATTGCTATTGCTAAAAGGCAAATTCTATACGACATCTATTAGACCAGTAGCCCTGTAGGATTATGCCTAAATCTGTTCTATCCCCCCATATATATTATCATTTTTTTTTTTGGGAAAAAGTTATGACCAATAATGAATTTTACTCTAGGAGACTCTAAATGACAGTAATTTTCTTGAANATATTAACCCGTTTAAGTAAACGAGTTGGCACGACACGACACGTTTATTAAACGAGCCGGGTTAGGGTTGGAGGAGTTCAACCCGTTTATGTAAGTGACACGACATGACACGTTTCCCAGCTCTAACTAGAGGTATGGGTATGAGCCAAACCCACATCCCCCTTAGGTTTCTAAAACCCATACCTTGGGGGTTTGAGGTATGGTTTTATTTTTATAATTTTGCAAAACAAACACAAGGTATGGGTTTTGATCATTCTAAACCATACCTCATTTCATAATTGCTCGAACCAAACACCCTAGATCAAGATTCAAGGGGCCGATTCAAGGTTTTTACTTTGCAGAATTTATCAGTTTTCTTTTTAGCTGAAAAATCTATCAATTTTTAATATAATAATTATCCTATATTTAGTGCAACATGACCACCGACCACAAACCCTATATTTATTAGTTATTTTTAACTTGAAAAACTTGTGTTAGAGAGCTAGGACTAGGACTACTTGTGTTTGCAGATGGATTTCCATTTCTGCTCCTTTCAAAATTATTCCCTATCCTAGCACTCCAATTGAACATTGAGAAGTAAAATGCTTTGTAGAATATGGTAGACCAAAGTAATTTGAAGATATCATCATGCTACTTTTAATTTACAATACACTTGTACTAGAAATTCCCCTAAAATACACTCCCATTTATTATGGATAATACTATTGTGATTACTTGTTCTTAAAATATGAATCCTAGTGTCTTCTGATAAGAACTCATGGTGTATAGCTAATAAGCCAATGATTGGTCTAAATGTTTGAATTCCATTGAAAGATAAAACTGAAGAGGCAATTAGCTCAAAAAAACCATGGCATGAATCTTGTTGAGTAATTGACATTTTTTCTATTATCTTTATTCTTCAACTAGGATCTGTATTAAGGCCCTTCTATTTTTTAAGAGTAACTGATGAATCAACAAGGTCTACCTAAGATGAGATGCCGTGGCATATGGTGTTTGCTAACAAAATTTTGTTGACAAGGCTAAAATTATATTAATGCGGTTAAGATCGAGTATGTGGAACCATGGAGTATACAGTCAAAAGACAACCACATAAGAACAAAATGTCATTATGGTTAGGGAAACCATCAAGTAAATGTATTAGTGACGAATTCAAATAAATATCATAGGGTTAGGTTTGGGTGGTTTAGATGGATAGTTAGGCTGTTATACGTCTCCCTGTAAAAGTAAATTATATACGACATCTACGAGACCATTGCTATACTGTACTTCCTCCATTCAGTCCATTGCTATTGCTAAAAGGCAAATTCTATACGACATCTATTAGACCAGTAGCCCTGTAGGATTATGCCTAAATCTGTTCTATCCCCCCATATATATTATCATTTTTTTTTTTGGGAAAAAGTTATGACCAATAATGAATTTTACTCTAGGAGACTCTAAATGACAGTAATTTTCTTGAAACAGCCGGTTGAACCTGGCAAGATACTACCACAGGTGAAAAAAAAAATTGTTATGTGATTTGAAATAAGCTAAAAATTAGCTTCAAATCCAGTTAGCATTTTGTTTGTCTTAGTTGTACCATGGACATCCTCTTGTTAACTTACGATAGCTTTCTGAGTTTCCCCTTTGTAAGTTTGTCTACTACAGTATACAATCCTTGAAATATAGAATCAAAGTACCTTGCATGATGCATATTTCCCTCAAATTCTACGAGTTCCTCTCATTCCAAGCTCTAAGTATACTGGGAATACACTGTGACACTAGTTTTCATAAATCTGTAATTTTTCTTCCTTTAACTTGTGGTTTTGATTAAAGTTCTAGTCATTTTTATAAGTACGTGAGAAAACTTATAAGAATTGTTATTTATAAGTTGTTATGCATTGTCATATGTCGTTTGTCATTGAATGTGACTAAATGGGAATTGCAACTTTGGTTATTGTTGAGTTCCGTGAATGATGAATCCTGTCTGTTGTTGAGTGGAAATTTTGAGCATATATTGACAAAATAAAATATTATTTTGCAGTCTTTAATATCTACTCAAGCTCGACTTGTCATTACTTCCTCAGAAAAGGATTCTTCGGCCAACGAAGAAGTGCTTGCTTCTGATGCCATATGCATTGAAGTCCCTACTGACGACATTCGAGTTGGAGATACTATTTTGGTTTTACCCGGAGAAACCATACCTGTGGATGTAAGCCTATAATCCTTTTCTATTGTTCACAACTCTTTTTGTACCAGCGTAAAAATTAGGGGTCTATCTACAGACTTCATTTGGCATTTTTGCATTTAAAGCAGCGTTTTTGATTTACCAACAACAACTGTTGGTATGCTTAATGATCTTAAACTATGCTCTTTATGTGTCCCAGGGTAAGGTACTTGCTGGAAGAAGTGTTGTTGATGAATCCATGCTTACAGGAGAATCTCTTCCTGTATTCAAGGAGGCAGGGCTTTTTGTGTCTGCTGGAACAATAAACTGGGTACAAAAACTTTGCAATTGTTGCTTTTTTTATTATTATTTTGTGATCAATGGATATGTCTGATTTCTTTGTCAAGTTTTCTGAAATCATACCTTATCTTGTACTTAGATAATTAGAGTAGTATACAAAGGATTTTAGCCATCCAAAATTGTGTTAGGCAGACATTTTCTGGCCATATTTATAACATGTAGAAGCCAATTGGCTCCCCTCCTTCTCCTCATCTTGACAGTGATGCTACATTATTTCTTAAACAGAAACAACAACAGCAACAACAACAAAGCCTTTGTCCCAAATTAATTTAGGGTCGGTTAGACATGAATCAACATGAGGAGTCGCATATGTCATATGTAGAAATCCTTTTCCTCCAATCTTCCCTATTTGACACTAAAATTTCTTCAAGCCCCAACACCCTCATATCTCCACTAAAAACCCTCATCCAAGTTTGCCTTGGTTTTCCTCTACCTCTCTTCCATCCCTCTTGTTGCCACCCTTCCAACCTCCTTACGGGAGCGTTACTCAGTCTCCACCTTACCTTATATGACCAAACCATCTTAGCCAATTTTCTCTCATTTTATTTTCAATGGAAGCAACCCCTAACTTCCTCCTAATTACCTCATTCCGTATTTTGTCCTTTATACATCCCTAATAAATTGGCTTGCTAATTTCCAAAATCTGGTGGATTTCAAACCTGATGAAATGCAATTTGCAGCACTGCAATGTTCAATGCAGTTTCAAATTTCAAGTGCTCAATAGTCCTCAAACATTTAATACGTGTTCTTTTCATATCTACTTGAACAAAACACTTTTTAGTCTGCAGTAGTCAGTTACAATTCTCATCAATTTCACTTTATAATCTGCAGTAGTTTGTTTCAATTCTCATCAATTTCTTTCACAATCTATGCAGCACTAAAAACCTTAAAAAGTGACAAGTTAACTTTTACATTGACCTGTAAATTTTCTTTGGAGAAACATAAGCTATAATTGGTTTACTAGGCCGTGAAGAAGTCAGACGTTTAATGTTTGTATCTTCAACAACGAGTACACCTTTTCCTTAAAAAAAAAAAAAAAAGAAGAAGAAGAAGAAGAGTACACCTTATGATAAATATTGATGTACTGTTGACTCGGCTTTCAACTTTTAGAAGTATCATCGAAAAATACATGCATTGCGGGTTTAATGCTTTGATTTATTGATTAACCTATATATATCTCTATGTTCTCATAATTTTTATCGTGTTTTGCAACATGCTGATATGTTCCTTAATTCTTTTTGTTCCAGGATGGTCCAATAAGGTTAGCAGCTACCTCCACAGGTTCCAATTCAACAATATCCAAAATTATTCACATGGTATGTTATTATAATATTTTCTTCTCTTATACATAAAGAAGTGAACTGTTTGCTAAGATTTGATCCATCTTCTTCTCATTTGGTTGACCTTTTGAAAATTCCATATGAACTGGTCTGTGGCTATTGAAATTTCATTTTGGTACATTTAGTGCTGTACCTCTCTTTTAGTAGATAAGCCTGTCCCCCATCCCTTCACCCTCGTCTCCCTCGCCCCTCTCTATCTCTCTCACAAACACACGTGCTCATAAACACTAATACATGTTCAGATACCCATGTTATATACAGAAGGCTGTTCCGGACTGCCATGTTGCTTAGTTACTAACTTACTTGATAATAATTATTTGAAGTCCTTTTCTAGTTACATCTATTGCATTGTTGATATAATCTACTAGAAAAAAATAATAACCATTAATAATGAACTCTAGTTAGATCTGTTTTTATTTGTAAGTTAATTTGCCTTTATATCAGCTTTCTTTTCTTTTGCTCGATCAGTTCTTTATAAGTTATCATCTTAGAAAGTTGTGATAACATATTTTGCCATCGTTAATCAATTTGCATATCATAATATTTTAGCTATTTCTTTACCTATAAATGCTAGGAAAATAAATATAATTAACCTTTAACTCATATAAGTTTTTGACATTTCTAAATTTTATCTATACTTGGCTTTGCCTTTTCAGGTTGAAGATGCTCAAAGTAATGAAGCACCTATACAAAGACTTGCAGATTCAATTGCTGGCCCATTTGTTTACAGTGTGATGACTTTATCTCTATTCACATTTGCCTTTTGGTATGTATTTTCATGCTTCTTCTAGATGTTTTTTAAAACTTAAAAGATACACCTGGCTGTCACACATGAAAGGCTACTGTTGGTCAATGTGTAGTTTGTGACTGCTGATTCACCATGCTATATCTATTTTAGGCCTTATCATCCCCCAAGTCATCAGAGTTCGTAACTACGGAATATAATTTAGCCCAGTTGTTTAGGGGGTGGCAGCTTACTTGAATGCAGCTCTACTTGTAGAATTGCACAAAGTGGGTCTTTTTGATCTTCTCTTCCCTAATGATGGCCATAATCAATAGTTTAATTAATTAAATAGTTTTGTAAAGGAAGATAGAATAATGAGACGCCCATTTAATCAGGTAAATAATGGGCTTTTAAGAGAATTTTGGGTCGAATGGGCCAAAGTTTATGGGATGAAGGGAGTACTAATGGGGCGTTTGGTTCGCAAAGTGGTATGGGTTTGGAATGAGGAATGGGGTTAGAGAGGTATCGGGTTGGAACTTGATACTTAATACCTTGTGTTTGGTTCAATTCTGGAATGAAATCTCATCCCCTTACATGTTGTTTGGTTTAAAAATTATTGGAATGAGGAATCAACTCTATTTTTTTCATTAATCTTTATTTTAATTAATAACATATTTAATTTTAGGACAAATACCATGTTATATTCTAACCAATGTCATTATATTTATATAGACTACGATTGAAAATAGCAAAACCAATTCTCTAAGAACAAAAACTACAACGCAATTGCAATACTTCAGATAAAAAATTCAAATTTTGTTTATTTGAAATAATTATTTAATAATATTAAAGCTAACACTCAAAAATCCTAAATAAATTCCCAGTGATTAACAATTATTCAAATAAAACAAATCCATAAACCATCAAATTTGGCAAATTGTCATGAAAATATGTTGATCATCTCAAGCATTACGACTCAAAAGATCAAGCACCACCTCCCTTTTCCAATCATCATTAGGACTTGAAAAGAAAATCTCCATTTGGCTAGGATTTGATGAAAACAAACTAGCAGCTCTTATAACTTCAGCTTGGGTAATTCCAGGCAAACTTCCAATCTCGGATAATAGCCTTCTCTTTTGTTCAACAATTTCTTGTTCACGCTCTTGTGTTGTACTCATGGCAGATGCAATAGTAGCAAGATGATTATTCATATCCTTCATAAATCCAGTGAATCCAACTGCCATGTTGTCAACAGATGATAAGTTTTCTAATCGAGTAGCTCTTTTTTTCTCATTAGTCTTTGGAGTCTTTTCCTTTTTCATTCTCTTAGCAGGAGGAGGTTGGGGCTCAGTATAATCTGTAGCTAGACTAGGTGAACGGGTAAAAGATAATTCTTCATTGTCACTATCATTATCAAGGTGAACAACCTCTTGTTCAATGTTACGGATAGAGTCCTCAGGCAGCTCAGACGCAAGACCATTAGCTCTGTCAACACCGAATATTTCATCTAGCTTGCTAAGATAAGGGAAAGGAGTCTTCCATAATCCTCCAGCTTTAGGATGAGTCTAAAAACATATTAGTTATATATTAGATTAAGTAAAATGCAAATTTCATTTAATAAAAAATAAGTGAAATTGTTTACCTTGCAAAAATCATCATAAGCTTGTCTCTCACATTGTATTGTACTAGTTTTTTCATCCCACTGAAAACCAGATGTCTTGTTCACCATTTCAGCAACTATTGCATACTTATCTTTGAACCATTTAAACTTTGATTCGATGTGAGGAACAGCTTTCAAACCACATCCTGGAAACTTAGTGTTCAACATAAGCTCCAACTGGTTCAAGTATCCATTCTTAAATCCTCCTTCTCCTTTCCATTGTTGGTCACAACTTAACTCCAACAAACAATCAATCAAAGCTTCTTCCTCCTCTTTCTTCCAAAAGCGCTTATTCTTTCCTCTTCCACCTTGAGAACTTTGACCATTTGCATCCATCCTAATTAATAAATTAAGTAAGAATACGTAAAAAAAATACTTATTTATGATATAGGAAGCAATATTGTATCACATAATGAAAATAGTTAAAGTTAAAAAAATATATCATGTTCATTCCTTTCTTAACATCAAACAAAAAGATGAGAAAACAAAAATTCATAAAATACAAAGATTGTCACAAAACGCCAAACATAAGGTCAAGACTAAAGAGTCATTCATCAAAAAATTGATCATGGTTCATTATTGTGCCTAGCTCTCCAAGCATTAAATAAGGTTTGTGCTAGATTATTTCTAAAACCGGTCCAAACATCTGATGATTGAACTTGAGTAATGTATTCAACATCATCACCAATGTCCTCATTCTCATCATCACTCTCATCCGATGAATCATCAACCTCAAAATTTGTTGGCATGTGCTTTCGAATTAAATTGTGTAGTAGAGCACACGCTGTAACAATGCGACCTTGAGTGACAGTTGAAAAAAAAGAAGGGCTTCTAAGAATAGCCCACCTTCCCTTCAACAAACCAAAAGTTCTCTCAATTACATTTCTAGCTTTAGAATGTTTCATGTTGAAGTACTCCTCAGCACTTATTGGTACTTGATCCCCCCATTCTTTCAAGTGATAACGATGCCCTCTATATGGTGCAAGAAACCCCTCACAATTAGTGTAACCAGCATCTACCAAAAAGTAACAACCTTGAAAATCACATGATAAAAAGAAGTCGTTACTAATTATAATAGAGAAAATCGTTATATCTGGTATTTTTTAATCACATGAATTACCTTGTGGCACCTTTAAACCATTAGGCCTCGAAATTGCATCTCTTAAAATACGACCATCATGTGCAGAGCCTTCCCATCCAGGTAAGACAAAAATAAATTCCATGTTAGGTGTACAAACACCTAAAACATTCATTGCAAGGTTTCCTTTCCTTGTTCGATACCTTCCTCTATCCTCGTTTGGAACATGGACTTTAATAAATGTACCATCTAGGGCTCCTAAACAATTCTACAATTATAAAGAAAATTAACAAGTTTATTTACATATAATGTATCTAGAACATTGTTTTTAATCAATTAAAGAATGACTTTTTTTAATTATATTTTAATAGTGTTAAATATACCTGGAAGCATTTCCATCTACTATCCTCGCAATCTTCTGTAATAGGTGTAGGTTTTTTGAGCAAGTGATGGTGTAGCTTTAGAACCGCAAGGAGGCAAAGGTTAAATTGTCTACTAACACTTTCTCCACTCCTATAAAAGTAATGCCCTATCGACCTATTCTTTTTATGATGAGATAATGTATACAAAAACATAGCTACAATCTCTTGTAAGCTCATATTTCTAGTCCCTCTCAACCCACCAATCTCGCTTATCATCTCACAAAGTACACCAAAAGTATGTCTATTCATACGCAATTCACTCCTACAAGCAACATCACTATCTCTAATCAACGAGTTTAAATTAACTAATCTATTACGTTTCTTATCTCTATTTCGGTGTATTCTATGTAGAGTTACACCTAAACTACGTAGCACAAAATACATGAGGATCATGATATTTATTATAACCAATAAAGTTACAAGTAGTTCTGTTTGTCGCTTTCTCTTCTTCCTTACCAGGGATAGTCCACATGACTCCATTTCTGTAAAAGCACAACATAATAAAAAGGATTACCCTATAGATTGATTAGTGTTGACATTAGATGGGTATGATTTATGTGTTTATAGAGTCTATATATGTACCTATCAACTTAGATAATTTGTCTTTCATATCATATCAATATGACATGTTATAAAAAAAAAATATTATTTACCCAAGAATTACAACAAAACTACTAGCAATATACACAAGCCAAATTAAAAAGGAAAAGGAATGCAATAATTCTATGACAACAACAAAAGAAAAATTACGTGCAAGAATATATAATTACTACTCTAATTAGTGCCATTAATTATTAATTAAAGCTTTATTTGTTTAAGCTATACTCATAGTCAGAGTCTTGCTTCTCTGTTTAACAAAACTACTAGTCAGATGAAGGAAAAATAATTAGCTTAGTGATTGATTTATCTATTTTTAGTTGTTTGTATATGCATGAGCTTTATTACTGCCTCATCTTCAAAATTTTCAATAATTTTTGCTAATTTCAGGAAGCAAACAAAGGTTTTGATTTGGATGAAATTTAAAGTACTTCGTATTGGATTTTTGCTAATTACACGAAGGAGTTTTGCGGTTGCCGCAATTTAGATTTCTAACTTTGACCTTATTGAATTTAATTTCGTATCTAATTTCATAAAATAAAGCAATCTAATTCATACAATGAAGGATAGTTATGAATAATAATGGTCAGAAACTCAGAATTATGCTATGACTGTCAATTATTATACAACAAATTTGGGGAAGAAGAGAATGTAAAAATGAATAAATATCATAAAATAAGAACAAGTTTTCAATTTTTATTTAAATTAATGTAAAAATAAGTAAATAAATTACCTGGATGAAGTTGAAGATTTGCTGCTCAAGGATGAAATGATATGGCGGCAGGAGACTCTTCACAATGGCGGCAATTTGGCTTTTCTCTCTCTTCTTTCCCTCCTTTTATTTGATACCTAAGGGAATGGAATGGCCCAAACCCACCTCCCCCCCAAGGTTTCTAAACCCCATACCTCATGGGTTTGAGGTATGGGTTTAAAATCCATACTTTTGCCAACCAAACACATGGTATGGGTATTAGTCATTCTAAACCCATACCTCATACCTATATTTCGTGAACCAAACGCCCCCTAAGAGATATGTAGTTTAAACCTACTGTTTTGCATTCATTAAAATAATAATAACCACTGAATCCTTTTTCAATCGGTGTATCATAATAGAATGCATTTCGGAAATTATTGGGGTGGAGGGAGTACTAACTGGTAGTCAATACTCAAACCCGCTGCACTGTATTTGATTGAAAAAATACTACTTGACTATAACCATTGAATGTCTATATCATTCTTTGTATCATAACATTCTGCATTCCACAAATCATTGGTTAAGTTAAACAAATTATCGAAATTATGCTCTTAACCATAGTAGACTAATGAGCAATTCAATTAAAATAGGAATATATGATGCTAAATCGAGAAGCTATAACCATAGGTTTGCCTTTATGTTTCTAAATTACTAAGATCCTTGCTTTGATATTATGACATGTTTTGTTTCTCCATTTCTTTGGCATAAGATGGCCTATTTCTTGACCTTAACCCGAATCTTACCTTTATGTTTTGCTTCTACATATTACAATGTAATAAAAAACTTCCTGCAGCTTCTATGAATTTTGAAGATGGTGATGACTGATGATGTTATCCTTCCCGAATCTTCTGTTGTAATCCTTTATTGTTGGTGGCTTTTATAGGTACTCAATTGGGGCTAAAGTCTTCCCTGATGTTTTGCTTAATGATATTGCTGGTCCTGAGGGTAGTCCTTTGATCTTGAGTTTGAAGCTGGCTGTTGATGTGTTGGTGAGTAATAAAACACCGAAGCTATCTAGAATTTTTGTAAATATGCTGTAGCTGGGAGTATTTAAAAAGAGAAATGAAGATTAAGAGAAGAAAAAGAAGAGGTTTTTTTGTATTGACTAGTAATATATTACAGTAACTAAGATCGATCATTCGAAAGGCTTGATTGTTTATTACCATTTTACAGTTCCTTATGTGAAAAGGTGTGTGCCTCTTTTTGGCAGGTAGTCTCTTGCCCTTGTGCCTTGGGTCTTGCCACACCCACTGCTATCCTAGTTGGCACATCTCTTGGTACGTGAGCTTCCTGTTGCTTTTCTTTTTGCATGTTTTATTTGTTCCTCTCAGATATTTCTCTGCACAAATGACTTCCTACTGACTGTTTTATCGCCATTAACTATTGTAAAAATCAACTTTAGCTGAAGAAAAGTATGTAAACATTCTTTCTGTGGTTTTTTTGTACTATCAGGAGCAAGACAAGGACTGCTTTTGAGAGGAGGAGATGTGCTGGAACGCTTGGCTGGCATAGATTATATGGCTTTTGACAAGGTTTTAATATTTATCCAGAAATCTTGATGTGTTTTTTACTTAAAATTTAAGTTTGTTTGAAGAGCTTAGTTGAGTTTATCTGTGATTCTTTGAAAGTGAACATGCTAGTTCTAACTTACCCATTTATTCAGACAGGAACACTCACAGAAGGAAAACCTACTGTGTCAGCTGTGGCTTCATTGGCATATGATAGTTCTGAAATTCTTCAGCTTGCTGCTGCTGTGGAAAAAACAACATCACATCCTCTTGCAACTGCTATATTGAGTAAAGCAGAATCTTGTGGCTTGCAGATTCCCTCCACAAGTGGACAATTAACAGAGCCAGGTTTTGGAACTTTAGCTGAAGTAGATGGGCGTTTGGTTGCAGTAGGTGCTTTGGAATGGGTTTGTGGGCGTTTTCAAAGGAAGAACAGATCAGAGATAACACAAATGGAGCATAAATTGATGCTCGAGTCAGTTAAACTACCTACGTCGTTGGATAAATCAGTAACTGTGGTATATGTTGGACGGGAAGGAGAGGGTGTCATTGGTACTATTGCAATCTCTGACATTTTGAGGCGTGATGCTGAAGCTACTGTAGCAAGGTATTTGAATATCTCTCTGAAGTTATTGATTAGATGCTGCTACACTTACAGATTGCGGATACTAAATTGATTTTTCAATTACTTCTGTTATTAATTTAAATATACTTGAAAAAGGTGGCTCTGTCCAGAATTAGCCGTTATTTGTTTCACCCTCTCATAAATAAGGATGTGCTGAGATTTAATAAAAGACCCTTTGCAATAGCTATGTTTTAATCCATCCTCTTTATGTTAGAAAAATATAGCGTGAATAGGTTTTACCCGATATTCTAACCTAGTTTATGTGAACAATAATTTTGGTCTAAGGATATATCTTATGTAAAAATATGGAAGCTGATAACTTTTATGTTGCAAAATTGCAAATTAAATTGTAAAAGTAGTATGTGGTAAGACCCACATAGCAGTGACTGCTTATTTCTTTTTCGGGAACAAGTGAAACAACATGATTCCCCTGCTGTAATAAAAACACAGATTTATCGTGGTAGATGAGAGACTATATTTTAATAATTTTATTAGATGAGGACTTTCTGAATACGGAATTATTCTAGGTTATGGTATAGGTCAATAGGGAGTTTGTATATTATTTTAGAAACCCTAATACGGGAAAACCCAAAAATTGGTCCAAAACAGATATAAACGTGGCCTAATATAGCATATAAAGAATTAAGAAAGACCACCATGATTGAAATGCAAAGTGGGGGCTATAATACATTAGTGCAGATTCAAGGTATATTCCTATGCCCCTTGTGGTGTTTGCAGTCTTAACAGGGGACATTTCTGCTTTAGGTTGAAGTTGGTCAACCTGAAACTATAGGTTGATTCGTTCAAGTGTTGATAATATCTGGTCTGCAGTTCTCAGTTTAATTATGCAAGAAACAATAAATATTTTTCACATAGACGTCTTATTCTTCTTCTCAAATTCACTATGGACATTTTTTTATCATGTGACAAAGTTGGCACGTGTCAGTAACTAATTTACCTGCTATTAATTCTACTTTAATTATTAATTAATTGCATGACCATAAGAATAATGACTTTGTCAATTGATGGTTGTTTTTTTTTTTCACCTTTCGAAGGCTTAAAGGAATGGGAATCAAACCCGTCCTGTTATCAGGTGACAGGGAAGAAGCAGTTGCAAAAGTCGGAAAAATCATTGGAGTAAATGATGAACTAGTACAGGCATCACTTAATCCTCAGCGGAAATCTCAATTTATATCAGATTTACAAGCTTCAGGACATCGTATTGCTATGGTAAGTAATTTCTTTCTCTGTATGTTCTGTAGCAATTCATTGAACTTGAATCTTGCAATTTTATTTACTAAAAATTTCCACCTTAGGCTGACTTTTGACCTCCAGAATGGTGTGGGTGAGTATAGAATTAATAGAAAGAGTAACTTGTTGAATTTAGTTAGCCTCTATCGTTTAATGCATCATAAAAATCCTGAATTTTTTTGCAAGTCTTTGGTACATACACCCTTTTCCTTTAATTTATTCCTTGCATGCTTTTATCTAAACATCAAGTTCCATGCAGGTTGGTGATGGTATAAATGACGCACCCTCTCTAGCACTTGCCGATGTTGGTATTGCTGTGAAAACTGGAATGCAAGAAAATGCTGCATCTGACGCTGCATCTATTGTACTTCTTGGAAACAAGCTTTTACAGGTATCTTCTGCATTAAAATTCAAGCTATGCAGTATCTGCTGACATTTTAGGCTTTATTGTTGGACACTGATAATCCTCAATGATTGAGGTATCAATCAAGGGATTTTGGTAAATTTGTGCTAAAAGATGAAAAATTATACTCCCTCTATTTCTTTTAACTTGCTACATTTGCTTTTTCACATCTCCCAAGACACAACTTAAAACGTTTATATCTCGAGTTTATATCTCGAGTTACAAGCTTGTAAAAATTACAAAAATTAGATGTTTGGATAGCACATATAGTGACGAAGTGACGAAACAAACAAGATCTCATATGACTATTTTATATAAAACTAGAGAGAGTCAAGTACTCACATAAATAGTGTTAGAAGTCAATATGTAGCAAGTAATAAGAACCGGAGGGAGTAATCAAATCGTATTCATTAAAATTCACATTCAGATTACCTAAAATCACATTGAGAGTTGAGACATTGAGTAGTGAAAATATATGCAACGCAGTATTATATGAAAAATAACATTGATGTACACAATAAATGACATTGAGTATTATTTTGAGTGCATGATAATTCACATTTGAAATACACAAAATCACACTGAACAAGTAAAAAGTTGCCCCTGCTGCTTGATACCTCAATCTGCTTTATGATTGTCAGTGCCATTTATGAAACAAATTTTCCAGTAAATATCCATAAATATTGCTATTGACTGCAGGATACCTATGATTGGAAATTTGAAAGACTGTGGCCTCGTTTATTTTTTTGATAAAATGCACTTCTTAAAATTTCCTTTGCTATCCATTTATAGTCCCCTGATTTCCCTCTTGTGGTCTTAGTTCCTAGTTGCCTGCATAAGAAGACTGTTGTAGGCAATTTCAGATTTTTGGTTTCAAGATATTCTGAGCAGCTAACCTAAGGCTTTCTTGAGAGATTTTTCTTACAATACCATTTTCTTGGCAGGTTGTAGATGCTGTTGATCTAGCACGCGCAACTATGAGTAAAGTACATCAGAACTTACTGTGGGCAGTTGCATACAATGTTGTTACAATTCCAATAGCTGCCGGTGTACTGCTTCCCCATTTTGATTTTGCTATGACACCTTCTCTATCAGGTACAATCTTAAGCTTCATGCATTCTTGTATTTTTTTTATAAGGTTGTCATGGTATCTTAATGGTAATGGTTTGCAAGAAGAGAAAAAATGCAAATTATTCAAGTCATTTGGGGGGTTGGGGGACTTGCATGACTATACCCCTTTTCTAGGGGGGTCAGGTTAGCTTCTTGCAATTGTCTCAACAACATCAGCAACTTTAAGATGTGAAATGTTGAGTTTCAATTGCTTTTAAGAGGTCCTCAGAACTTCAGATGTACACAGCCATATGATTGCAAAGAAGTTATTTTATGGTTGACCTATAATCCGGAAAAACTCACTAGTATTTCAAATATAAGACAATGGTAGGAGACAGATCAGTAAGATCTTTGGTTCATACTGCACAGTCTAATGAAACAGTTCAAGGAGACTATGTTGCAACAATGAACCATGGTAATTCACATTACCATTATTACAATGTGGGATTACAAGCTGGCATATACTGACTTCAAGCTGTGATATTTTTTTCAGTTTTTCCAAATATTAGAATTCAGCTTGAAATTTATTGATGATATGTGGAATGCTTCAAAATCCCAGCAAGGGTGATTATGACTTGTGACATCGTGATGGTCACCCATTGGTCTTTAGCCATGGCTAGACTATTATTGTGATTATGTCTGTTAATCATTGTTTCCGAAAAAACTCTTTTAATGTGCACTTGTGCTTTATTTGAGTAAGCTCACTTTAGCATCCCAAGCATCAAGAATGATGTCCAATCCTAGTTCTTACTTTATTCTCTCTTGAAGGAATTGGCTGCTAATCCAGCTACTCTAAAGTCTACATTGGCTTCTAATCTATCTGCTGAATATAACTTACTGATTCAATCATTTTATTTTGTTCATGTCAGGTGGTCTCATGGCTTTAAGCTCAATTTTTGTGGTCTCCAACTCACTTCTACTGCAGCTCCATCATTCCGACAGTGAGGAGAAGGAGCCTGCCCCCAGAACACTGGAACCAAGTCTAAAGTTATAGATTTGTCGGTTTCAGTAATAGACATAGAGATGATATCTTTATAATCAAAAGGTCCTATGTTCCAAATGGCATGGACCCTGCTCCGACACATTGCTGGTATTGGTTTAATAAATTAGTTTTAAGCAATTCCTGTTAATAAGTGTTTGTACACACTATTATTGTAATCTAAAATGTGAAGTATAGTTTCGTTGGTTATTAGAAAGAGCCCATCTTCGGTGTAGAAATATGTGTAGGACAACATTTATTGTATGAAACGACTCATTTTCTGAAAGCTAGAAATTACAATGCCATCTCTGCACATACATTAATATATATACATATAATCTTCCATTTATCTCCATCTCTATTCTTGATCATCTTTCTGTTGAACTTGGATGGGATTTTTGAGCATAATTGTGGTGCTTTCATGCTTAGAGAGCAATTTAAAGACAAGGACAAATAATTTATGAGAGGTCAATATCATCAAGGGCCCAAGACATCATTGAGGCCCTCTTCGTAAATGTGCGGGTTAATCCAGAATACCTTGAAGAACTTGAAGTGATAGCATTGTTGGGACCTCAATATTCAGCTATTATCCCGCAACAATCGGAAAAGGTTTGTCCTTGATCCTTTTAGTTTTATGGAATTGTAAGTTATACAAATTGGTCACTCTAACATGCTTATTTGTTTTGAGTCGGTGTCTTGACAGTTTAGTGCAACCTTCAATAGTTCTACGAATGACAGAAAAATATCTATACTAGTTTTTGGTTCAAGTCTTCAAGGATTGTTTTCTTCACAGATTAAGACGTGACGTGAATAGATAAAAAATAAATGGATTGGATTAGAATCGATTGTATTAGCGGGATTGAATTGGATTCGAATTGATTGAATGGATAAGTTATGATAGGAATGGATTGGATTGGAACTTATTGAGAATTTTTTCTAACGAAGAGAACACGCCTTAACTAGCAATTTGTAAACTACTTGATGGTAGGAAAGTAGGCCCTAAGTAGCGATTTGTAAACTACTTGATGGTAGGAAAGTAGGATCTTACTTTTTGAGACCGCAAATTTCTAATGGTTATAAGTAATAGTGTAAAGCAATTGCAATAAAATTGAAAAATGAAAATGCTGAACTCTCTATAAGTGTGCATTAATGTTTTAGTGAGTCTGTGATTTATCTTTCATCGGAACAAGTTGATAGAACAAAGCAAGTTTCAAGCTTAAATGAATTTGAGAAGAAACTTCTTTAACAAATCAGGGCTCTGTGCAACTTATAAAATTAGGCCCCTAGCTAATTATTAAGCAATATTTAGAGGGGGGAAGTTTTCTAATACAAATGGTTATAACATAACATAGCTAAAATATAAGATAATAGAGAAAGTATTATTTAAATAATTTCTTTAAATGATCTAAATAATTATTATAATTTTTTTGAGTGAACGTTAAAATTATATAGTGACGCGTAATATAGTTGTACTATTTTAGTTACTGACGACAGTTCGACATAATGATTTGATATTATCAACCTTATTAAGTGAAATAAGCATACTAAATTTATCAAAAATATTTTATGTATTTAAAAAAAATTAATTAAAGGTTAAACATATGGGAAGATAAATTTTTATCCTAATGTTGAAGTTACTAATACAACTATACAAAGATTGTTGGTTCTTGTTTGTGTGACTTGTGACAAAAAAAATTTAAAAACATAATGTCTATATTGGGATTTGAACCTGGGTACCATCTACAATTCATGTTTTTACATAAGCACTAAGACCACTTTGACAAGAGCTAAACTTATTATTATTTAACAAACTAAAACTATATAACTAGTTCAAAATTTTAGTTTGGAGCCCCAATTAAAAATGGGCCATATGCTGTAGCCCAGCTTGCACATGCTACTAGCCGGGCCTGAATTTACTCGTTAATGGAATGAAAATCTTGTTACATGACAGTCATTATGCTTATCATTAGCAAATGTACTAATAATTTGTTTTATTTGGCATGTAGCTTAAGTTAAAAAAATTATTGTCCCTATACTATTAGCTAAGGTAAATGGGACTCCTTGGGATGGCAGTTCAGGTCGAGTCCGACCCTACTTGGTTCCGATCCGAGGAAAAAATCCGCCTCCGAATCTGCCTTAAGATAATCCGCTTCCGACTCCGACTCTGCCGGATCTCCGACTCCACCTCTTATTTCTCTACTTATAGGTATAAATGTATAATAATTATTATTATCATTTATTTTATTATCATTATCATTATTACATTTCTACTAAACTAATAAAACTATAATTTATGTGTTGATATAACTAATTATACACATATATGGCCGCTACTAAATGGTTATCAACTTATCATTAGAGTTGGCAATCACTCCGCTCCGACTCCAACTGCCTCCGCTTAAGTCCGAGGGAAAAAATCCGCTCCGACTCTGCCATAAAAAAATCCGCTTCCGAGTCCGTTTAAATAATCCGACTACAATCAGAGGTGAAGTCGGATCCTACATAATCTGATCCGAGTCCGACCCGTTGCCATCCCTAGGGACTCCTCAATCCCCACACTCCCCGTCTTATTATATAATATCGACTAACCCACAGGCAGTCCTCATTATGTACCGAGTACTAGTATTAATTGTACAAATTACTTGAAGATCAATTTCAGTAAATCTTAATATCGATTTTCACCCCTTACTAAAAAAAATTATACTTTCTACAAATTACCTATTAATAGGAATTTTACGGTCAATTTTAGCAAATTTGACCACCCTAAATCAAGCAAATCACACAGTAACTCTTGGGAAAGTTACCTATGGGAAGACTATTGCATTCAATATTTACTAGTAGTTGGTTCTTGAGAAATTGTAAGGGATTAACGTGTAGATTTAGTAAAACCATGATTGATGTACGGAGTACTATTTCAAAGAATTACAACTCCAAAAGTAAAGCATTACAGCATTAATAATATCTACATGACTAACGGCAGCTTCATCATGTTGATGAATAGGAAAAAAAATCGTAAGAGATACTGTTGAGTTGAAAAGTTGCAAGGTTTTTTTTTTACTTGTAAAAGGAAAAAAAATTCTTAGTGCCTGTTTATTTCAGTTGAAAACAGTTAAAAACAGCTGAACTAAACTGATTGGAGCCGAACTGAATAGATTGGAGCTGAACTGAACTAAACTGAAAGTTTTTATTATGGCTTAATAATTAGCAAAATAAAAGATGAACTGAACTGAAATAAACAGGCCCTTAGATTCATCAAGGATTCAAGGCAAGTTCTAATTGGACTTTGTAAGAGGGTAGAGCACACTTGTTCTAGTTTATTAACACCATTACATTTTTTTTTGCTAGGAAGCCATAAGTGCGGTGATAAGAATCGATCTTAGCATCTCCTTAAATTGGAAGGAAAGTTTTTACCATTTGAGCTACTCCTCACCCTCACACCATTACATATTTACATGATCATAACTATGAGTGTCTTTATACATCGATCATTTAAATATTTACACATGTTACCTTCAATTTGTTACACTTTCACACTTATAATAACGTATTCCGTACCATTTACATATAAGAATGGTCATTGAAACTTAATTTGTTACAGAATGTGCCAAACGTTTTCTTTGATCCAGAATATTTGTTGCACTTTAAGTACAATGCTCTGTATGGGTTGGATAAGTATAGCAATTAGTTTTTTACCTACATGTCTCAAGAAATTATTGATAAAATTGTTTATTGAACTATATTAAAAGACAAATATACGGATTTGTATATAATGGATACATCCAGTATCTAACGATGTACAATCATTGTAAATGAAATTTTTATCAAAAAGATTCAATCGTATTTAATCTTTAATAACTTTTAATGAGAGAGTAGTTCCAATAAGCTATTCATCCTTTCAATACAAATTCAAGATCTAGTATCAAATTCTACGAGTATTAAGAAGTTCTAATGGTAGTAAAAAAAATTAGCCTTATCATTCTAGAAAAAGAAACACACCTTAAATTGGAATAAGGGATTATCATTACCATGCATTATTATAAATTATTAATTAATGTGGGGAGGAAAATTAGGGTCCCATAAAACCTTAAATAGTCTCAATAAATGGGCACGTGATAAGGGAACTAATGCTTGTTGTTGTTACAAATTTACAATCATCATAAGAACACGCATCGCATGTGACTTTTGGGGTCCCCTTCTTTCATTTGTTCTATACATTTACTGCTCTTTATTTTAATTAAATACGGAAGTATTTTACTATCCATTATTTTAAGTTCCAATACTACGTATTAATTTTTCTTCACAATTTTTGTGATCAAACTCCAACAAATGTTGGCTCATTTCAAACTTGATTTCAAATGATGATTGCATACTCAACCTAAAATTCTATTGTCATTTGGTTGTTAGCCTTGTTACACCGAGGGCCTGTTTACTTGAGCTTAAAATCAGTTCAGTTCAGTTCAGCTCTTCTCTTATTTTGCTATTCATTAATCCTTCATAAAAAACTTTCAGTTCAGTTCAACTCAGCTTCAACCAGTTCAGTTCAGCTCAGCTATTTTTAGCTGAAGTAAACAGGCCCTGAGATGGAGTAATGGATAAAATGACAAATGGTGCATAAGCAGTTAAGCACAAATGCTAGTTCTCATGTACATGCCCATTCTTATGGTTAGGAAATTCATTCTCATACCTATTCTAATTATTCCGAAATTAACTTTAATCATCATCGTCTAAATTATAAACCGGCATTTGGATTCACATTATCACATACACAATACGGAGAGTATGTCAATATTCTGTCTGTTATCCCATCTTACATACCCAAATAAATTTTAAGAGCTATAGAAAAATACATGTGTTCTCTTCACCTAAGAAAAAAAGTTCATGTCAATTCAATTAGATAAATTATAATAAGATCTAATAAGTTTTAATTACGCCTATTTATACATGTCTAATAAAGTTCAATCAAGTTTGATAATAAAAGTTTCACTCAAATCTTAAGGATAATGTAATTCACATAGATTCCAGTCTTAAATATGTCTTTCATCCTCTTAACTTCCCATTTTCCAATATCTACAAATTTAGCAGGCTTACCCTAACAAGAAAAGGGTCAAAAGAAAGAATGAAAAAAAAAAAATGGTAACAAAGCCAAGGTGTTATAGCATTTAGCCATTTATACAAAACTTACACTATTACAAAACTTCTAGTTATAACAATCAATCAACACATACAAAGTTAACCACTTCAACATAAAAACTCAAACATGAAACCCAATGCCACATGGTGAGCCCCACATTTCTTCTTCATACTTCACTTAATCACTTGTGTAGGAATCTATACAACTATGGGCGTGTTTTGTGTGAGGTAGGTTGTACCATCAAATAATGGTGCGGTATGCATGTGAAAATCACTTTTTTATTTTGGGTTTCACTGCAATGGTTACTTAGTAAATTACTAATGATGGTTACGTATTTAAATAATGATGGTTATCTATTTGAACAATAATGGTTACTCACGTTCGACATTTATTTAAATAACTTTTTACTTATTTGGATTGCAATGGTTAGTTATTTAAACTGTATGAATTACTAATTTGAATCATGGTTGATGGTTACTTATTAGAAATATAGAGGTTATTATTAATTATGTATTTGAAATTAAGTGTTAGTTACTTATAGCTAGGTTACTTTGTTAAATATTGAGGGTTCATAATTAATAGTATAATAATTACTAAATAATAAGTTATGGTTACTCATTAGTAATACTCATATTAATCACTAATAACATTATGCATGGTTACTTATTAGCTACTTATTAAGTTGAGGTTAATTGTTATCAACATTGTGGATTTGTGGTTACATAATTGAACAATGATAGTTACTTTTTTGAAGAGTATGTTTACTTATTCATAATTGTGGTTCATTACAAGAACGGTTACATTTTATAAGTGTTATGGTTACCTATTAATAATAGTACTAAGGTTACTTGTTGGTAACATTGTGTTTACTTATCAGGATACTTAGCTACTTAATAAGTTGATGTTACTTTTTAGAAGAGTTATGGTTACTTATTGATAATTGTAATTGACTTGTTATTAATATTGTGGTTACTTATATGAACAATAGTGGTTACCTTTTGGAAACATTATGGTTACTATTAGTAATATTACTGAGTTATTTTTTAGTATTATCGTGGTTACTTATCAGAATAATGAAGGTTACTTATTCAAATCTCAGATGCAATGGTTACTTACTTCAATAATATGAGTTACTTTGTTAGAATATGGATATAGAACTTAAAATTTTAAGAAAAATGTTACTTTTAAAAAATCAAATACCCTAAAAATCTAAATTCTATAATAAACTCAAGAATTTGTATCAAAAGGTTGAATTATACATAAAAAGAGATGAAATTTAAAACGCTAAAATCGGTACTTATTCAATTTTAGTTGCTAAATTGATACACAAACCAGAAATTGATACTTGAGTTCGCATAAAAAGGTAGAAGAAAAGAAGAATAAGAAAGAAGAAGACGAAATGGAGAAGGAAGAAGAACATGAAAGAGAGAGAAACGACAATGGCGGCGGCTATTTCTCTAAAAACCCTAGATTTTGGTGTTGGCCGCACCATTTGGTGATTGTATGGCCTGTTGCATATGAGACTAAACCTTCAACTATTCAAGTGTTTGTGGTTATGTACTTGTAGAGTTGTAGATATTCAAGTAGCAACTTCTTAAAACCATTTTTCCTGTTTTTTGAGTTTAAAGCTTCTACAATTAGAATACAAGCCAAAAAGAGTGTTGTCATGTCTAAGTAGCTTTTAGAGGGGAAAAAATTGGATATATATGATTATGATGATGTTAAGGAAATAGTGCATTTCAATTTTCAACTTATATACAAAATAAAATGATTTAAGTAGCTCTTTTTTGTGGTTTTTATAGGTCCATTTTTATTGTTAATTTGTCATGACTAATAATACAATTAGATTTTTAGGATATATTACAATATGTTCAATCAATCATATGAATTGCATCAACGGATCTATAATATTGCCCACAGGCATGTTTCCATTATATTATTTGGCATAAAATTGCTAAAGAGAGCTAAAAATTCGATGAAAAAAGGATCAAATTAACCAAAAGTTTAAGTTGTTAGTTGAGTCTCAAGAATAGTTCACATATTCTATCACATTCTCTCACATGAAAGCCTATTAGATTAGAAATGTGGATGCAACATGACAATTCAACGCTTAATAATTCCATTTAGAATAGGAGCGGTGGATGAGATTTGAACCCGTAACCTCTATATCACATTGACGTTGATACCATATTAAAGAATCAACTCAACTAAAAGTTTAAGCCGATAATTGTGGCTCATGAATAATTTATTAAAATGTATTAGAAAAAAAAAATAACAAAGAAAGCATGGAATTATACACTTAAATGAAGAAAATTAATTAGTCAAATTTGGGGTGTTAAATCCGATTTGAATAATGCTCTTGCATGGGTGCCAACTGCCAAACCCACATATAACTCCATTATTCGAAGGTAACGACAAATCCAAAGTTGTAAATCTTCACATATAACTCTTATACTTTTGTATTGGCGTTTTAAAACTATACAAGGAGTAATATATGGAGTTATAGATAAATCATGAATGTATGATGACATGATGTATTGCACTTTAGTTTTTGGTCCATATATGATATATGTATGCTTTTGTTGTTGAAGTTTAAATGACTAAAAAAACAAGGAAAATCAGTAAAATGAGTGGCTGTGAAAAATGAAACTGTTATTTCTACCTTGTTTTCAGCTATGCAGTTACAAATTATATTTCATAATTTACATTATCACATTATTAGTTTTGATAGAGTATAAAACCAATTCTTGGGCCTTAACCATTAGCTTAAACTTTTGATTGAGTTGATCATATAATACCATGATATTTTGAAATCGAGTTTAAAGTTCATTTTGTCTAAATTGGTTTCAATGAACTCTAATTTTAGTTGTTTCTTGGATTCAAGTATAGATAGTTAGATATGGAGTATAATTAACTTCATATTACCAATTGAGTAAGTTTTGATAAGTTCAACTCACTTTAAATTCATAAATTGAAAATGACAACCCCTAAATCCCCTTGAAAGTATAACTTCTTGCAATTGCTCTTTATTTTTTGTGATATGTAGGGTCTGTTTACATTTCAAAATAATAGGACTGAACTGATTAAGCTGAATTGAACTGAATTAAAAGGCCTTAATATGGAGTAATATTTTTTAACTTTGAATTGAGTAATAATTTTTAACTATTAACGGTTTTTAACAATGATTTTTTAATTATGGATAAACTATGTTATTGATTTTTAACTGTGATTTTTATGGATTATAATGATTATTGATTTTTTTTACTATGATTTAACTACGGATTGATGATTTTTAACTATTGAATATTAATGTTTTTTTGACTATGGAGTAATGACATAATACTTTTGATATAAAATACTTCGTTATTGGTAGTTTATATTTTATAAAACAAAAATTTTATGTAATATTTTCATATTTATGTGAATGATAATCTACTTATATTTTTGTTTCATTTACTAAAGGGTAGTTTCATAATGTTATTTTTCGTGAAAATTATAACCTAATAAATATATATGAAAAATAATAATTGGTGTTTCAAAAATATATTATGAACACACTAATAATAGTATAAACAAAATAAAGACAAGTACAAAATAATGACAATATTATGAAAAAAATACTATATCCACTACGAATTAATTACAACAAAAGTAATAGTTTGTAAATATAAAATAATATATTGTTGCAACTAATTCGTGGCAGAGGTAGTATTACGAATATGAACAAAATAATATACAAATAATATATGAACAAAATGATATATTATGGACAAATGTATTAGAAATAAATAAATTAACAAAAATCAAACTAATTGAAACCAAACTGAAATTAAAATAAAGTAAAGAGGCCCTTCATCTATATACACTCGCGAAATCTAAAAAGTATTAGCCATGGGCTACTATATTTGGGAAATGATACACGTTGCATATAAGATGACCAAAATACCAAATGATCTACGCATACTTTTACCAATCATTTCAAATTTAATGCACCAAGCCACCAATGTAAGAAACGCATAAAACATTTTATAGTTACCTATGTACTAGGCATTAGTGCATAATTGTTAATAAAAGTTAAAAAAAAAAATTTACAAGTATGAGTAACGTGTGTTGTTATTTTCCCTTTTAAAAAAAATCGGTATAATTTGGATCATCTTTTTCTCAACCTTTTTATGTTGGCGGATAAATCATCAACTACAAACGTTTTACGCTCAATCATTTGAGCTTACACTTGCATCTTGTTTCTTACCGTGACTGTTGGCATAGAGTTAACCAATGCTTATTCCATAGATATCGTCATTGCTTCTACTCAACGTCATGCACTATTCAACTATTTTTATCTTGAACAACTCGAAGACAATACTGCTATTAATTTCACACTATTACGGATATGAAGATAATGGAAAAGTTTGGATTAAATCGTCCACTAGGTCAGGATGAAATAGACCAATACCTTCTTCTATGCGCTAATATAATGATCTTACCATTTCCTCAAGAATTTCAATTTGAGTAAATTAACAAAGTAAATTAATTTTTTTCGTAACATATGATGCATTCGCCCCTCCAAAAAGAATCATGGTAACCCTCATTTCATGTGTATAAATGTCGTAGTAATAACAATACATGTCCCATTGAGACATAATTTCCAATTTGTAATTTTCTATCCTTTTGCCTACCAAGAAAAGATCTCCCTCCCGAGAAATTAAACGATGGTGCTAAATAATGCATCATGGATTGTTTTTTGCATTGTGAACTAAACCTATTGATTTATGGATGCTATTTATTTTTAATATGTTACGGAGTAATATTTAGAAAAATGTTTTTTTTTTTTTTTTTACGGAGTAATACATTGGAGGGTGACAGTACCCAAAAAAATAGTTAATTAATTAAAAATAATAATAATACTTGATCGTAACACAAGCAGCAAGTGTGTAATTAATTCTTGAGTTTATCAACTCTTCATTGATCATATACGGTAAGTTATGGACCAATTTTGTTGGTTCAATCAACCATATTAACGTTTTATAGGCATCTAGTAGTTGACTTAAAAGCATGTTTGATCTGTTTTAATAAAGCTTGAACAAAGGAGGCGAGGACCACTAGAGTACTAGAGCCTGTTTACTTCAGTTTAAAATCCGTTCAGTTCAGTTTAGTTCAGCTCTTCTCTTATTTTGCTATTCATTAATCCTTTATAAAAAACTTTCAGTTCAGTTCAGTTCAATTCAATTCAGCTGTTTTCAGCTGAAGTAAATAGGCCCTAAAATAGTTGTTAAAACTCATATGAGGAATTTATAATTAATTTATCCATCACTCTCGTGCTTCAAATGGCTTCATTATGTTTGTTGGCTTATTTATGATGCTCGTATTTGACTTTTAAGTTTTTTTTTTTTGAGGGGCATTTGACTTTTAATTTGTAACTAATGTTAACATGTTAATTGTACCATTGAGATTAGGATATTAGCTAGCTTAATTCCACTTAATTTTTTTTCAAGATAAATTCAAATAAATATCAATTAGGCTCTACTCTACTCGTTTTATTTAGTAATAAAAATAAATTGACAAGAACTTGTATGTAATAGTAACAACCAATAAGTATACTAAAAATTAGTATCAAGAAGTTTAAATAAATTAAGATAACTTCAAATAAGTTGATCGAGCTAGAGAAGGAACAAACTCTTAGTTTGGTACCAAACGATCACTAAGTACTCATATAGTTGTATTCGACACGTCTGATTGAATTTGGTCCGATGGATTAAAGTTGATGATAGATAGTGAGCTGGTCGTAGATGTAACACCACTCTAGCTAGTAAGGTTCCCCCTATATCACACCGTCTGGCGTCCATTTTATATGCTAGCTGATTAGCCTCTTTCATTAAGTTGCATGTTAATAAATTGGGGATGTCTCTAATCTAACACTAGCAAATAGCAATAGACCGTAGTTTATTCAATGCAAACCACACTCATATTTAATTCTCACCAAATATAGTTGATACTTGGTTTACTGTTAAATTTCATCTTAAAGATAAATGGACCTGGGTAATCCAACAATTAAATTTCATGTTAAAGATAAATAGACCTGGGTAATCCAACAAGGAGGAGGAGAGTCAAATCAGTCCACAAGTCTAAGGAGATTCCATCCTAAAACCGATTGGTAATAGGAGGAGTAACTTCTAGGCCTATAAACTAGTTTAACATCTCTTCTTTCTCCAATATGAGACAACTCACTAGTGTAAATCACATGGGTTTAACATTTACTAATACTATATACACACACTTATGTCAATTTATATATAAACAAAATAGAAGTAGTATATTTTTTACTACGTAATAGTTTGTGTCATGCTCATGCGCTTCATCATATTTTTTTACCTTTTCCCTTGATAGATTTGGATGTAAGGGATATGTGAAATGTATGCATTTTTACTTTTTATATTTATTGCGAACATAATAATAGAACTTCATTTAAAATTATAGCTCAGCTACTATTTTTATTGTCAATCTCCAAATTAGATTGATGATCAANAATAATAATAATACTTGATCGTAACACAAGCAGCAAGTGTGTAATTAATTCTTGAGTTTATCAACTCTTCATTGATCATATACGGTAAGTTATGGACCAATTTTGTTGGTTCAATCAACCATATTAACGTTTTATAGGCATCTAGTAGTTGACTTAAAAGCATGTTTGATCTGTTTTAATAAAGCTTGAACAAAGGAGGCGAGGACCACTAGAGTACTAGAGCCTGTTTACTTCAGTTTAAAATCCGTTCAGTTCAGTTTAGTTCAGCTCTTCTCTTATTTTGCTATTCATTAATCCTTTATAAAAAACTTTCAGTTCAGTTCAGTTCAATTCAATTCAGCTGTTTTCAGCTGAAGTAAATAGGCCCTAAAATAGTTGTTAAAACTCATATGAGGAATTTATAATTAATTTATCCATCACTCTCGTGCTTCAAATGGCTTCATTATGTTTGTTGGCTTATTTATGATGCTCGTATTTGACTTTTAAGTTTTTTTTTTTTGAGGGGCATTTGACTTTTAATTTGTAACTAATGTTAACATGTTAATTGTACCATTGAGATTAGGATATTAGCTAGCTTAATTCCACTTAATTTTTTTTCAAGATAAATTCAAATAAATATCAATTAGGCTCTACTCTACTCGTTTTATTTAGTAATAAAAATAAATTGACAAGAACTTGTATGTAATAGTAACAACCAATAAGTATACTAAAAATTAGTATCAAGAAGTTTAAATAAATTAAGATAACTTCAAATAAGTTGATCGAGCTAGAGAAGGAACAAACTCTTAGTTTGGTACCAAACGATCACTAAGTACTCATATAGTTGTATTCGACACGTCTGATTGAATTTGGTCCGATGGATTAAAGTTGATGATAGATAGTGAGCTGGTCGTAGATGTAACACCACTCTAGCTAGTAAGGTTCCCCCTATATCACACCGTCTGGCGTCCATTTTATATGCTAGCTGATTAGCCTCTTTCATTAAGTTGCATGTTAATAAATTGGGGATGTCTCTAATCTAACACTAGCAAATAGCAATAGACCGTAGTTTATTCAATGCAAACCACACTCATATTTAATTCTCACCAAATATAGTTGATACTTGGTTTACTGTTAAATTTCATCTTAAAGATAAATGGACCTGGGTAATCCAACAATTAAATTTCATGTTAAAGATAAATAGACCTGGGTAATCCAACAAGGAGGAGGAGAGTCAAATCAGTCCACAAGTCTAAGGAGATTCCATCCTAAAACCGATTGGTAATAGGAGGAGTAACTTCTAGGCCTATAAACTAGTTTAACATCTCTTCTTTCTCCAATATGAGACAACTCACTAGTGTAAATCACATGGGTTTAACATTTACTAATACTATATACACACACTTATGTCAATTTATATATAAACAAAATAGAAGTAGTATATTTTTTACTACGTAATAGTTTGTGTCATGCTCATGCGCTTCATCATATTTTTTTACCTTTTCCCTTGATAGATTTGGATGTAAGGGATATGTGAAATGTATGCATTTTTACTTTTTATATTTATTGCGAACATAATAATAGAACTTCATTTAAAATTATAGCTCAGCTACTATTTTTATTGTCAATCTCCAAATTAGATTGATGATCAACTGTTTTTTTTTTTTTGGCAAGGATATTCAATTTTTTAATATCCTAAAATTCCTAACCAATTAAATTTGTTAACATTCATTATAAGGACATCAAGAATTAACATAACACTAATACAAGTAACGCAATGTCGTAGAAACTTCCGTATACAATATATATACTCCCTCCGTCTTTTTTTACTTGCTACATTTCCCTTAAATGGAAATCTCAAATTACTTGTTACATTGCTTATTTTGATAAGTAGAGTCCACATGTATTTTTACCTTATTGTCATCATTTTTGTCATTTTGCATCTACTTAATCTTAATTTATCCTTCTAACTACTACACAACTGAGATTTAATTTTACTTCACCCTTTTAACATATAAATAAACAGGTGGCTCCCACAGTGAAAATGACATGCATAAAACTTTGTTCCATCTCTTTATGTAGCAAGTAAATTGGTACGGAGTGAGTATATATATATATATATAAATTTTTGTGGGACCGCCTTATAATAAGAGAGCCAAGGAGGTGATGATATTTGTTGCATCATCCATCATGCATAAATGATAAAAAAAAAGAAATAAATGGAAGTGATCACGTGGCAAGTACTGATGATTAGGTAGATGTAAGAGTAGGAGAGAGAAAAATGAATAAACACTCGAAAAATGTTTTGTTGTAGTAGAAGGAGCATTACCCTACAAAGGGAGGCACAGTGGGTCCCACCTCAATTGGGGTAAAACTAAAACCATACTTTCATATTCTCTCATTCCAAACAAGTGAATCATTTTGCTGTTACTTGAACTTATTATTATTATGCACTTAAAAGTTGGTACTTCGACTACTATTATTGCCCAATCTATTTTACTATTTTGGTACTTCCATTCTTAAAATTGGTTTTTACCTACGTCTAACTATTTTACTAAGTATGAGTACTTCGTAGAATCGCACGATATGGTGTATGGATGGACCGATGGACCATGGAGGCGTGGATGGTTGATAAAAATTTGTTATTGATTCGAGTTGCTTCTTTAGAGTCGTATACATCTATAATTTATGCAAATATGTACCTCGTAGTGATTTTTGAGCATGCGTTGCTATTTTTGTGTTTTTCGTAAGGGGTAAAAGAAATGGACATACCGACATACTACGTACTTCATATGGACATCTAATACTTTTGGTTGTCCATCTATTGAATTTGCAAAGTGTACGTGTAAATGCATTGTAAGTTGATCATTGATATCTTTAACTATGCTTTAGGACATAAATTTAGAATAATCATAGAATGAAGCAAATGAAAAAACCTACATATTACTTGAGAATGTTTTTGAGTATAACATCGCGCTGGTATTAGTAAAAAATCTTGTTGGTTGTTTAAAAGGTATGTTGAAAAATTTTGACTATGACTATTTTCACTTCAAGTTATATAAGCAATTTAGTACTTATTGAAGAAAAAAAAAAAAGATCAAAATAAATAAGTTAAAAAAATATAGCTCAAATCAGAACAAAAACATTTAGATAAGATCTTCTTATTAACTTTTATTTAGCTGTAAATAACGAAAACTTCATATTGAAACAAATAATAAAAGTTACATATTTGGAAAATACGCTTTAATATGAACATGGCGATCAATTTCTCATTTATAATTTATTTCCTTATTAATAAGGTCAAATTTAAGTTAAAAATCAGATCAAATTAAATCAGATATTGATCAGTTTTTGATTCAAAGGATTACCCAATTTCAATTGAAAAGCCAAATAATTTTTCACAATTCTAAATAAATTCATATCATATTTGATGAGCTAAACATAGCCTATATTTGAACCCTCATGATTTTAAGTTCTATTTTTTACATATCAAACTCATTCTGTTGAGGGAAATTAAGCAATTCCATAACCAAAGAGCCATTGATGGAGTTTGATTGGATGTCCTCAAGGTCATTATTAGTAATATCTTTTATTGTTAGGCTTGATATGAAGTACTCCCTAGTCCCTACAATTCATTACATACTTTACCTAGATACTTGCATTGAGTATGTTTACTTCAACTGAAAACAACTGAATTGATTGGAGTTGAACTGAATTAAATTAAACTGAAAGATTTTTATAAACGATTAATGAATAGCAAAATAAGAAAAGAACTGAATTGATTTTAAGTTAAAGTAAACAGGCCCTTAATCACCTCTTTCTTCATTGTCCATGTACTAAACTTATTTGTAATCATAATAAGATTAGTCAAATTCTTAATATTAATATGGATTTTAGTAGTTTTGCTAATTTGCTCAATTACTTATATTTATTTTAAGAAAACAAGATGTCTAAGGTCATTTTTGTTTTTGGTCTATTTGGAAGGACCGTAACTTCATAATTTTCGAGGCTCATATCTTTAAAGGGCTAAGTACAATTTTTCACACTGTTGGTTGTATTTTATCCACAAATACTCCTCTCACCACTTCTATTTAGTGCTTATTTATTTCAGCTGAAAACAGATAAATTAAACTAATTGGAGCTTAATTGAACTGAACTGAAAGTTTTTATTATGGATTAATGATTTTTAATTATGGATTAATTATTTATTATTTATTATTTATTTTTAACTATTGATTATTGGATTTTAACTGCAGATAATTGATGATTTTTAATTATGGAGTAATGACATAGTAATAACTTTGATATTAATCCACTAATAATTATTAAGCAAAAAAAAAATTTATTGGTAGTTTATATTTTATGAAATAAAAATCAGTAATACATCTTCATATTTTTGTAAATGGTAATCCACTTATGTGGTATAATAATATTTTTTGTAATATTTCACTTATATTTTTGTTTCATTTGCTGAATGGTAGTTTTATAATATTTTTTTTCGTAAAAATTATAAACCAATACACGTGTGTGTGTGTATATATATATATATATATATGTATATATATGAAGCAAAAAAAAATGATGATAATAATAATAATATGAACAAAACTATTACAAAGTATGAAGAAAAAAATGTTATGAGCTAAATTATCTATACATATGAACAAATATATTAAGAACAAATTAATTAGCAAAATTAAAGAACGGATGAACTGAATTGAACCGAACTAAGCTGAACGACTGAACTGTGATTTTAAGATGAAGTAAATAGGCCTTTGCTGCCTTGCCAATCTTATTTAACCTAAACATGGTCGGATTTTGGACTGATGAATATGGAATACCCATGGCTTTGTTGCTTCAAGCAGCATTCATATTGTTACCAACTTATCTTACATGATATACATGAACACTCCTATGGTGTGTTATATTCAACTTTTTTTTTTTTCTAATAAACTTTAACAAGTTCCGATTCATTTCATTTCAAAGCATTTCATTCATTTACAATCAGGTTCCAATCCATTCCATTTCAAAGTTCTAACAAACTCTCTCATTTTTTTTTTACCTGAAACGCTAAACGTCACCCGTAAATTCCTTACAATCGCCCGTATTTTTGCCTATTTTTCCAACTCTGCCCTTTACTCTAAAAAAAAAATCTTAATTATGTTAGTTACATTAAAAAACTAAAAAAAAATTAATAAAAAAAATTGAGACCTGAGTCTGATTTAGTCGCAGGTATCCTGACACCCACGTCTAAATAAGACCCATGTCTCAAATTTTTCTATTCATTTTTTTTAAAATTGAGACCTGCGTCTAAACTAGGCCCAGGTCTCAGTCAACCTGCATCTAAATCAAACGCAGGATTCATTTGGTCCACAGTAGTTTCACAGGGTCATTTTCAAATGGTCATTTTCAAATGGTTGTAACTTTTTCTCCAAAACGTTTTACGAGGTGTACAACCTACTGTTGAAAAGCTCTTTGAGTCTCCTTTCCAACGCAACTAAAATCATGTTAATCCGAGTTATACTTTGTGAGATATGGTTAAAACAATGACAGATGGTCATATTACAATCCGTATTCAAATGGCCATAACTTTTTCTCCAGAACATTATACGTGATGTACGACCTACTGTTGGAAATCTCTTTGAGTATAGTTTCCAATTAATTTAGAATCATGTTAATTGAAATTATACTTTGTGAGATATGATCGAAACCGTGAGAGATGGTCATATTACAATCCATGTTTACTACACAAAGTGTACTCTACCAGACTACCACCCACGCCTCTTTCTTTTTCCATCATTACTACATCCTCACCCATATACATAATATTTTACTCCCATGACTCCTTAAACCTCTTGTTGAAGTTGGTTTTTTGGATGGTGAGATGTGTTTGAGTTGTGAATTGGATGGATGGTGATATGTGGTTGATCGAGTTGGTGTTTGGATTGGTGAGAGTGATGGTGGTTTAGAGAAAGAAGTAAAGGGAGAGTGTTAGAGGGAGGAAAAAAGAGGGAAGGGCAATTGTGGAAAGTTGGTACAAAATACGGGCGATTACAAGGTTTTTACGGGCGATGTTTAGCAATCCCCTTTTTTACTTATTGCATATATTCAAAAGAGTCTTAAATTACTTATTATATTTTTTTCTTTAGGGTCATGGTCTCCGCACAAAATTTTACAATATCATCCTTATTTTTGTCATTTATAATATTTTTTTTCATACCTCACTCTTATTTTTAATCATTCTATAAAATTGTATAATCCTCATATAATTATTGTCTTGCATAAATATCTGATTCATATGAGTCAATGTAACAAGTAATTAAATAAAATTCAAGGGAGTATTATTTAGCAAATATGAATTAAACAACGGATAAACTCCCTTTGATTTTATTTAGTTGCTACATAGGGAGTTTCCATACTATTTACGTTGTAATTTCGGCTCATATTTGATTCGTCTCAATTTATATTTTCAATTTTTTATCATATCAAACTCGATATATTAATATTATAAACTGTTTTTTTAGGATGTGAAAAAAAAAAAAACAGAGTACTAATAAGCTAGCCATGTCAACTCATATACTCCGTAATCCGATATTGGCTAACCAGTAACACATTGTTCTTTTACTCTTAATTTTAGTTTGGTTAATTTTAGTTTATTTTTAGTCAATTCAGTTTATTTCATCTCAAAAGAATAAGGCCTCTTAAAATTGTAAAATTACTAATGAGCGTTAAATTATACTTTTTCATTTTTTACTTGTTATATATGTCCGAAAGAAAAGTTTTTATTACTTGCTACATACTTCCTTTATTGAAATTGGTTCCCATAATTTATTTATCACTTTGTCCTTCATTTATTGAAATCACATGATTCAATCACCATTACCTTTTTAATCATCTTAAATTGTCCACCTAATCCTTCTAATCATGTGGTCTTGTGATTATATTGATATCTCTAAATTCTCCTGCCATCTTACTCTATGGCAAATAACAACGGGGGATAGATACTAGATAGCAGTGTACTTGTAATATACTTAGGGCCTGTTTACTTCAGCTGAAAACAGCTGAACTGAACTGAGTTGAGATGAGCTGAACTGAACTGAAAGTATTTTTTTATAAAGGATTAATGAATAGCAAAATAAGAGAAGAGCTGAATTGAACTGAACTGAGTTGAGCTGAACGGATTTTAAGCTCAAGTAAACAGGCCCTTAGATAATCTTAATTACCCAAGACTATACTACTTTAGTACTCCCTCAATCTTTTTTTACTTGCTACATTAGACTAAAAAAGCTCTCACAGTTTTTGGTTCAATGTAACAAGTAAAAAAAGACGGAGTGAATATTTCTTCTTTTTCCATATTGCTCCATAGGGAAGTAATGTCATTTTAACTTGGACAAATTACTAAGATTAGTACTTATATAACAATTACTAAATTAGCGTGCAAAACTCAGTATTTAGGGAAAATTAATGAACAAATTAGTAGTTGAAAGTTGATAGCGAAAGGAGGAAATTGAAATGCAAAAAGTTCTGACGCTAAAATGCTAAATAGGAGTAGCAAAATTACATTAGCATACCCCTTAGGCTTATTATTACTATAGTACAAAGAAAAGAAAAGGGCATGTGGGGGTAAAAAAAAATGATTGTCAGAAAGAAGATGGGACGTTTGACCTTCCCGAGGGATATACAGAAAAGAAAAGATTAAAAGAGAGGGGTAACTTTTCATTTATACGAAGGTAAATAATGCCAAACTAGTATAAACAAATTATTAAATTATTAAAATAATATAAAGTCCCAACTCATATTAATCATCATTATAAATTTATAATCTGATGCTTTTGATTTGATATTGGGATTTTTTTTTGTACTGCTTGATTTGATTGGGACCTTTTTGGGTCCCACTTTCTCCTTTGCTCCTCCCTCTCGTAGCCTCTTTGCTAACTTGCTAATTTGCTAGTAGAGTAGTGGCGTAGCAGTGTAGTTTGGGATGGTCACGGTTCCATTTAGGGGTGTACGAAACCAAATACCGGAAAATTTTCGATTTGGAAAATTGGATATTCGGATTGTACAAAATCCAAAAATCCGGATTTCCAATAAAACGGATCGGAAAACTGGAATTTCGGTTTATGTTTTTCTTTAAAATCGTTTTAAAATTTCCATTCCAATCCGGTATACGGTTTTCCGAATTTTAAGAATCCGGATCGGATATCCGGTCTCTCGGACCGGAAATTCGGAATCGGAATTTTATGCGCACCCCTAGTTCCAACACGGGCAAATATTTTTGCACTTCTCTCCTAGTCTCGTATTAAAAGAGAGGAGTGCGGAAATGATTTGTTGAATGTAAAAATCAGGTTAGCACCCATTTGGATTAGGTTTTAGTAATATTTAGTAGCTACCTAGGGCTTGTTCATTTCAAGTTGGTTTTAGTTCAATCCAGCTTTAGTTGATTCAATTCAATTCCAATCAATTCAATTTATTTTCTAATTTCGCTCTCATAAACAATTCATTTCAACTATTTTTAGTTGTTTTTAGTAAATATGAATAGGTCGTTACTGCGTTGTTATTAGAATGGTGGTGTAGATAGTTGTGATCATGTGTCGTGTCTGGGTCAAGTCTAGAAGGACCTGGTTCCAGACTCAAAATTTTGGTCAACGATCCAAAACTCATCATAAACATGTTAGTCTAAAAAACCAAGACCAGTAGCCAGACCTTCTGGGTCCGGTGAGTTTGCTTTGGTCTCATGGGTCCATAAATGGGACAAACCTTTTAAGCTAAAACTAATTTTAAACTATAGTGTAGTTTATGAGCTAATGAGTATACGTCTATAACATTATTAGTAGGTCGGTTTGGTGCAGCCTTAGGGATAAAACATACCAAACCATTTCTAAAACCTTATATACCTGGCCAAGTTTGGTGTGATCGAAGGTATATGTATATGTATATGTATATTTGTATATGTATATTTGTATATGTATATGTAGCGACAACAACAAAGTAACAGAACTCTACCAAAGTACCAATGTCAAACTAACAAGCTATAAGGAGAGAAGATTAAAAAACTTCACAAAGTCAATATTATTTACTTATGGCCCTACATGAGCTGTAGGCCGTAGCCAGTGTAAGCATTAGACGGTTTGTCTAACTTGAGGGTGACACTGGGAGCTACCCATGTCACAAAAATAAATGAGCTCAAACCTGCTATGAAACACGAGAGGCCATAGCCAGTGTAAGCATTAGACGGTTTGTCTAACTTGAGGGTGACACTGGGAGCTACCCATGTCACAAAAAGAAATGAGCTCAAACCTGCTATGAAACACGAGAATCCTGTCGATTCCTTTAAAGTCACAAGACCAATTGTAACCTCAACCCCTATCTATGTCATTTCTCCAGACGTGCACAAGTCTAGAGTTTAAATCTTACATGTATTCCACTTAAAATATTTAGTATCTTAAATGAGTCAAAAACACATATACACTACAAGAACGTATCAAAACATAGCAACATTCAACTTCTTTTAATCCTTTGGAGCATGGTGATCACGAATCACAACATATAAATTCTTTCTCTTAAACCTATACTTCTTAACTGTATTAGTGATCAGACTATTATGGAAGACATGTCACAACCTTACCTTTGGGATTGTCAATAAAGCTTCATATCTTGATTGGAATCATTTAAAATAAAAGGCTTGAAATATTTAAAGAATCTATCCATGCATAGACTATTTCTTACTTTGGTTGGAACATGAAACACAATTCAATATCTAAACTCATGTGGCATGAAAGCACAATATTACATGCAACAATTCGACATGTTCCACTTAAACATTCAAAACAAACATCGAGATGCTTATCAAACATAGCAAAATTGGACCTAGCCTTTATTAACTTTATTTCTCATTAGTCCTAAGCATGATACTAGGTCGACCCTTATACCCTACCCGTACCTTGTGTAGACTTGGCGAGATTCCACAATCATGTTCAGACATTAACTACGTAGTACTCCTCTCCTAGACGACAAAAAGAGGTGATTAAAATGAGTTACCACAAAATTTTACAACAGCCCTAACTCAACGTAAAGTCACTTCAACATAACTAAAAGGTCTCTCAAAGTAAAAGGTAGCAAATTAACTTCTTTACATGAAAAACCTTATAGTAGTTCCCATGCAAAAAATACTTATAACCGGTTCTAGATAGTTTAAACGTTATTTTTTACTCAAAATACTATATAGACAGTAATTAAACATGTTTTCAAGTCTCAGCATAATCTGAAATTTTTTTAGATACCGAAAAATTGTTATCCGAAAATCCTACTTAAAGGCCAAATTTCGCCAAAAAAGGGGGTACTTTTTCTCAAAACGTCGTTTCCACCTTAAAAACACTAGAAATTGTTCGAAACGTACAAGTTTGACAAGTTTGGCTAGAACCGCAGATTTTGACGCAAATACAAAAATAAAACGAATCTACAAAATCTTTGAAACCCTAACCGACCTTAACATGCACGAAAATTCAATTTTTGATCTCCCTAATGGTCAATAACATTATGTAGCAGCGTTTGGTTGAAGATTTCATCATAAAAACATAACATCATAAACTAGGACATAATCCTACAAATTTATTTAATAAAGCAAATCTGAAAATTTATGTAGAACATGAACCTAACTTGACAAAATTCCTGAAATTGATGTTTGTAACACTAATCATGAATTATGATAAGTTTAATTATATAAAGATTAACTCATTAAAACATAGTTTTCGTAATTCATGCATAAAATTTTAAAACATAATGAATCAAACAACAATATAAAACTTGAAGGAACTAAGGGCCTGTTTACTTCAGCTGAAAAAAGCTAAACTGAATTGAACTGAAAGTTTTTTATGATGGATTAATAAGTAGCAAAATAAGAGAAGAGCTGAACTAAACTGAATGGAGCTGAACTGAACTGATTTTAAGCTGAAGTAAACAGGCCATAAGTGAGAAAAAGAAGAGAGGGAGAGAGAGAGAGAACCAGTCGATGGCGCTTCCCCCTAGTGGCCGACGGCGGTGAAGGAAAAGTGGTGATGGTGGTGATGATTTTAGAATTAGGGATTATTATTATCATTATTATTATTATTATTATTATTATTATTATTATTATTATTTGCTTTTCTTTCTCTCTATTTTCCCCCTCCTCCCCCCCCATATATTGTTAAAAAGAACAACTCCAATGATAATAAAACCATTTCAAAAATAATAAAACAATTTCTATTTTAATCGGCCTTCTAAATTAAGGTAGAAATTAACACTTATTTATAAAAATATAACACTTTATTATTGACAATAATGACGTGTTGTATTTATAACATAATGATTTCCAAAATGTGTATAAAAATACAGGGGATTACATGGCAGAGGTATGGCGGTGCTGTGGTGGAGGAGGCTAGACATTTGGCACTTACTCCTAGTGGTTGGAAGAAAGATGGTGAATGGGTGGTTGAGTATTATTATAAATTCTGAATTAAGAGGTTATAAGCGTATAAGTCCGAGTGTTGTCTCATGTGTTACCTTTTCTTTATCGCTTAATATGTATTTTCTACACCTGTGGGGCTGTGGGAAAAAAACTATTGAGATGGTAAATGCATCACTTTGGTTTGGAAATAGTCATAGGACCAAATGTTGCTCTAAGCATATTTGTAAGTGAAATGTCACGCTTACGTGGTGTATACTCTTTGGAAAGTGCCACATGGCTTTCCTTTGAAAGGAACGTCTCGTAATATATTTTATACATAAGTAGTAAAACTGGTAATAATTAAAGGAACAACATAGATTAAATGGCAAAGGTGTAGTAGGAGACTAGAAGTAGATAGGGATGAATTTATAAAAGGTTGGATTGAAAGTTGAGATTTTAGGGGTTCAACCACAGAAGGCTGGATTTTTGCGATAATTGTTTTCTTTAAATTACTATGTATTTTGTTTTTTCTGGTTCAAATTTTAATAAATCTACTAAACTAAAAAACTGATAAACTTGGTACATTAGTACTTCTTGTATTGATACCATTTACCCCCCTTAATGTTTTCCTCTCTTAATTTCCAAAACTTTGGAAATAAGTTTAGTAGGCTTGATCAGGTTCAGAATAAACAGATTTCACATGATTAGATTGGATTGAATTGCATTGGATAAGAAATATAGAATGGGTGAATGAAAATGGAATGGATTGAATTAGGTTGTATTGAATGAAAATCAATTAGAATGAATTATTACTTATTAAACATAAATTGACCTAATTAACATTTGTAAGTATTTTTTTTAATCAGTTATCGTAAATTGTAGGAGGAATGCTAATTAATCCCTTACTTGGTTGAAGATCTAAAATTAGGGTTAGAAAACATTTGCGCATATGCTTTTCCTAATATCATTTTGTGATTAGACATATACTCGTATGATTTTTGCATTATAAAAAAGAGAGGTGTCTAAGGCCCCCATTTTGGTAATTGGTTAATAGCTGGTTTGCCTGTATAAGAGAATCTTCCATGGGGGCCATTTGGAACATGGCCCCCCTAAGCTCAAAAGTTTTTTTCTAATTAGTCTAGGCCCAAGTTATTTTTTTTATATAATAAATATCTACTTGGTTCGTAAATTTCTATTGTACACGTGAGGGTATTGTCAGGTACTTCCTCCGTTCCACTTTGTTGGTTATTTTTGGAACTTTTTGTGATAGAAAATTGGTCAAAGCGTAACCAATAAAGTGAAACATAGGGTGTAAAATTTATTGTTCTTTCTTGCAAATCCTAAAAATGTTATTTTTTAATGTTCCACTATAATAACTTTTATATTAAAATACTATATTGTTAGTGGATTTGAATAAATTGGTGTATTGCGCTAGTTATTGCAAATTTTCAGTTTGCGTCACTTCATTAGGTATGTTTTGTGTATTGCTGATATACGTGTTTTATGTTGTGTTTTTCCCTCATTTTCGGTTGATTCTTGTGCTAAATAGTTAAGTTTGTGGCTTTGTTTTGATTACATATCGTCTTTCGATGTTAAGTCATGTTTTGGAACAGTTTTAGCGTCTTTAGTTGACTTTTAGAACCTTTTTTGGTTATTTTATACTCTTTCGGTTATTAGGCGTGGTTTTCAGTTTTGTTTTATATGTTACAGGAGCGTAATAGAGAGTTATGAAGTCATTGAAAGCTAAAACGAGTCAAAAAGCACTTGCCTCGGGATGCGTGCCGATTCATGAAAAGTCACGAACGAGATTCGAAGAATCGAGCAAAGAAGCAAGAAGGATCGTCAAAATATAAGCATGCAAGTAAGATGCGGGCGCAACCCTTTTATCCTCAATTGATCTATGCGCCCGCAACATAGATCAGCAGCTCCAGAACTCCCAAACTAGAAGACCTGCGGGCGCAGGGAACAAAGTCGAATTGACTTATGTGGGCGCAGGTGATGGGTTTATGGGTCCGATTGATTTTTTCGCGCGGTTTTTGCTCGTGGGTTTTATTTCAATAAAACCTAAATACTATATATACTCATTGTAAAGGGGGCACGACCGTAACTAGTTTTTATGATATTTTTAGACCTAGGAATTCAAAAACCATTATTCTCTCTAGAATTTTAGTATTGATTACTTTGTTCAACAATTTAAGCTTTCAATTAATGCAATTCCATCATTATTTTGGTAATGTCTTTCCTTATGCTTTTCAATTCCTTTAATTTCATGAATCTCTTTAATTTCTTAGTTTTTAGTTTAGATTAATTAGTTTTGCTATTTTGATTCTTAATTTAGTTTTATTAGTAATTAATTTAGTTTTAATTCTAGTTTTAATTAGTTTTTGTTCATGATCATGTTATTTAATTTTGATTTTGTTTTTGTTCCCTTAATTATGTGTGAGTAGTCTTTTTCTCTAGGGTTAGGGGATCTATGATCATGGTGTGAATTTAATTTATGTTCTCTAATTAGTTCTTGGCTTTTAATTGAATTCCTATTATTAATTTCTATTGTTTGCAATTAAATTGTGGCCAGATTTAGTTGTAAGTTGGGTTATTGTCGAAATCGAGGCCGAGAGGTAATATTACCACAATTAGACCATTGAATAATAGGCAAAACGAATTTATGCGAGCGAGAGCCGGCAAAGGAGTTTTGAGGGAGTCTAAGTTCGAGAGAATTAAGCCCTAGTTCAATGAATGCCAATGAATTGATTAGTGAGCGTTAATTGAGTTTGTTGATTGATCATAGTGAACCGATAGCCCTAGGTTTCCATTATAAGAGTTTAATAAAAAATTTCCCGTCATTCCCTTAGTTTCAGCTTTAGTCTTCTTAGTTTTAGTAGTCATTTACCGAAATTTCCACCAAGGCCCCTTACACACTTTAGGCTTTTTAGAATTAGTAGAATTTAGTAGCCTCCCTGGGGATTCGTTCCCTACTTCTCTAGCTATATTAGTTAGTGTTGTTCGATTATTTTTGAGAGGTGCGTGATAGCCTGTTCTATTGCGCTACTAAATGCCAATTATGTTTTGATGAATTTGTTTTAAGTTTTTGAATTATATTTTGTTGTACTAAAATTGTTTAAGTTTTGATGTTGATTGTGTAATTGGTGAAAATGACTAGATAAATTCTGATGTTTGTATTGTCTTTATCGGCTCCCCTTAAAAAATATTCAAGATCCGCCACTGTTTGACTAGCTGTTTTGTCTGGCTGATTGTATTGATTGGTAGCTGCTAGTTGTTTTATTTGGTAACTAGATATTGACTTTTGGCTGTTAGAATGTAAAATTACCTTTAAGGGCATGCTTATTTTAATTTTCAGAGGTGAAATTGTAATTTACTTATTTACCAGCCAAAAGCCAAAGGAAAAAGCTCATCGTACTAGCTTTTGGCTTAAAAGCTAGCTTTTCAGCCAATGTAAAAAGCCGAAAACACACAAGTATTTTGGCTGTTTGACCAAGTTAAACAAGCTAAAAGTTAGAAGCTACCTGAAAAGCTAACAACGAAACAAGCCCTAAGATAACCTTGTTAGATTGTGTTGTATCTATCAAAACACTACAAGAAAACGGGAAAATAGCGACGGGAGTAAATTCCGTCGCAAATATAGAGTTTGCGACGGATTCCATTCCGTCGCAAACTTGCGACGGAAATCCCCTTGTTTGCGACGCAAATAGCCGTCGCAAAAAAGTGACAAACCAAATAAGATGACCAAATACTTTTTGCGACGGAATTTTATTTTTGCGACAGAATAATCCCTCGCAATACTCAATACTCAATACTTAGCTCTAAAGCCCGGCATAGATTCTTCATTTCTGCTCTTGGTCTTACCGGTGCTTTTGCCATATCTGTTGTTAGTCGAACCTGGTTATGGGTGTGATCAATTTGGATGGGTCGAAGTCGTGCTGGTGGACGGCCATCTGCAAGCGGTCAGGCTAATCCATCTAAGAAAGCTTGGTCCCAGTTATGCCTTCCAAAGGTGTCTGGGGGGCGGAATGTGATCAATATAGCTGATTTACACAAGGCTGCCATAATGGGTCCTATATTGAGCCAGCAGAAAGAAGAGGTATAGAGTTAAGGAGCAAAAAATCGACAAACCCTTATTCTATTTTGTCGCCAAAAAATTAAACCAACACAACAGATCACTTCTTCTTCTTGTTCGCCATTCTCCCTTCTCCCACAAACTAACCTAACCCAAAAACCCTCCTCCTTCCTCTTCGCCATTCTCCTTCTTCTTTGCCCTTCTCCTTCGCTTTCTCTCTCTTCAATGGATCCTTGAAATTCCTTCCTCAAACCCTAATTTCTTCATATTAGATCTATCATCAAAACCACCAAGAAAGATCAAATAACCAACTCAGAGCGTACAGTTTCCAGAAACTGCAATTTCACTGAAAAAGCATGGCATTTAGCCTCGATTCTTCTATTCCTCCGAAGGCCTGCCTCCATTATTGAGCTTGTAGAAAGATGTTCGTTGTTCGAAACTACGCCGCAATTCCTCAGTTATCTTCGCTCAAAAACAAAAATGGCCAAAGAAGCTCTTCGCGTTCTCGTCACTGGTGCTGCTAGTAATCCTTCATCGTCTTCATCTTCTTCGATTGATTGATTGATTGATTATTATTCTTCTTCGTCTATAGTTTATTATTATTTGATTGATTTCTTCAGATCTGATGAATCTTCTATTTGTTTATAGTTTTTTATGCGATTGATCTAGGGTTTCAATTCATTTGTTTATATGTTAATATGTTTATGAAATGTGAGATCTGTTCTGTGTGTTATGTTTATCATTGTTCATGAATTTTCTGTTTTGTTTTTCGCTGATTGTTGAGTTTTGACTTTTGATTGATGTTTAAAATTAGATTTTGAGTGCGTGATTTTGATTCGACATTATTAAGTTAATTTTTGAATTTGTGGTTGATTATATGTTGTCTAATTACTGTTTTCCGATTCATTTTTCGAACAAAAATCGATGTTGTTCGTTGTTGATGATAATTTGTGGTTAATTGATGAATGGTTGATCAGCTGATAGCGGAATCAAACATTAGATTATACTAGTGTAGTTCTTTTTTATGTGTTGGACATTGTTTGAGTTGAGGCAGTGATGACAAAAACATTTCTCGATACTGATTATATAGACCAATTGCAAGTATACATTTCGCGTGTATACTTTCTTGATGAGAGCATTTGTGCGTGTCTGAGCCCTCTCGATTTGTTTTCCTTCAAATTGTTGCTTCTGTTCTGCTTTCTTTTGTCTTGTTTCGTGCTTGATCTGGCTTTTGGATTTCATAATGTCACATTGGTGTAACATTGATATAGTTTTTGACTCATTTATTTATATGGTTTTGGTTTCTTATTGGTCATGTATGTACTCCGTAAATTGCAATCATATCATTGATGAGTGCAACTCGTGCAAGCGGGAGCTGTTTGTTCAGTTTAGCATTGTTGTGCTTGCCATTAATCATTCTATATTGCTGTTAATGACTGACATTTGGTGCAATTGTGTGCGCTTATTGAAAAATGAGGTTGACATTGTTATTTTTGACTGCAAATACTTTTGGTAACTCAAATTTGATATGAATTTTTGAACGTTTTCTGCCTTTGTGGAAGTAACTTGACATAAGTATTATTTTTTTGATATCGCAGGGCAAATCGGATATGCTATTGTTCCCATGATTGCCAGGGGAGTGATGCTTGGTGCTGACCAGCCTGTCATTCTGCATATGCTCGACATTCCTCATGCTGCTGAGGCCTTGAATGGAGTTAAAATGGAGTTGATAGATGCAGCTTTCCCCCTTCTTAAAGGTCGATAAGGTTTTAAATTTATATGTATAGGATCTCTGTTACTGTTACAAGGTCTAATGTTTTGATATTATTATCAGGTGTTGTTGCTACAACTGATGTTGCCGAGGCATGCAAAGGTGTAAATGTTGCTGTCATGGTTGGTGGATTCCCAAGGAAGGAAGGCATGGAGAGAAAGGATGTGATGGCAAAGAATGTTTCAATCTACAAGTCTCAAGCATCTGCTCTCGAGCAACATGCTGCTCCTAACTGCAAGGTTTGTTATGTCCCTATCATCTTTAAATTGTGATAAACTAAGCTGCAATCAATGCTGCAAACACACAGATATCCTTATTATTTGTTACATTGGCATATGAGGGCCATGTTGCATGAGTGGCATTATTGTATAATACTCCTTTTGTATCCTACATAAATCCATGATTGGAAACGATAAAAATGGACCAATGGCATGGGGGTATTTTAATTTGTATGTTAGTCGTTACAGATACATCTGTTTTCCTTCTGTAAACTGCTAATTGAATATTATATTACTTCTTCTGCCTTCTCCATGATATGGAATGATGAAATAATGGATCAACGACATGTAGTTTATATTTGTATGTTAGTGGTTACAATTAAAAATGTGTTCTCTAGTCTGCTAATTGAATTTATTGCTTCTATCAAACAATGTTGCTGAATTTGACTTGAGTTTTCAACCATTTGTTCAGTTACAGAGTCCTTTAGGGTTATTCTGTTGTCTGATAGTCAGTATATATAGCTGAGAAAAAACTTTGATGTGAAGTTATTGATAAATAAATGTCCACTCTTTGTTTGTTTTGGATGGCTTTGTTATGGCTTGAGGTCATTTTTGGTCACAAATTTAACATATGTTTTTGGAGCTTGGATGAGTTTACAGCTAATGATTATGTGCCTCTTTGAGTCTTTGGTGTTCTATATACTAACTGCCTCTTTGAGCCTTAGTTGGGCAAATTCTTGTAAGGAAATTGATTGCTGTTATTGGAAGAGCCTCTCTTATCATCTTTATATTGGCATTCACTATTTTTGTCAGTGCCATTTCACTTGGTAAGTATCTGATTCCTCTCTTCCTTGATCAAAGTTGTTTTTTTTTTTTCACCAAAAAACTCTGCTGTCTGAACTCACTCGATGATTTTGTGTCTTTTGTAGGCGGAGTAGGCATTTCAAACATGGTTTACATGATTAAAAATCACGAGTACATGGGATTCGACAACTTGTGTGCATACAAACCATAGTGAGAATTTTTTTGGTAGGGCTCCAGCTGTCCACATTAGTGCATCTGCAGTAGGGCAGTAGTTGTAGGTCCTGTATTAGTGCAGGGAAGTCTCTGGTAGTACTAGGTCCCCTAAGCTGCTTTGTTTGCTGTTGCAATTTTTGGGTAGGGCTATTGCTTGCTGGTTCTGAGTTGGGTTGAGCCTTTATGCTGAATTTTGTGCAGCTGATGTTGTATTATATTGTGGCTGTTTTAGTGGCTTGCTGGTAGTGGTCTAGTGGTTGGGTTGGTGGTGTGGCTGGGTGGTTGAAATGTGTTCAGTTGTTTATTTTGATTGTTTTTTGGATGTTTTCCTTGTTTGCTGCTTTGTGTTAGTTTGTTTTGAGCTGGTTTTGGTAAGGTTGAGTCAACCTCCCAATCTTCCAGGCTTGTAGTTTGTACTTTTTCTCTTGGTTTTTAATAAAACTCTTACATTTGCACCCAAAAAAAAATGTCTTTGTAATAATTTATTATTGTTATTCATCAATTTAATATAGTATTTGTTATAATAATTTTAATTTTTGGTTATTAGTATTATTATTTCATTACAATTGTGATTTTATTTTTTTTCTTTTCAAAAATCGCTATTAGTATCGTTTTTTGAATACAAACGATACTAATAGCTATTTTTTTATATTTAAAAAACCACTATTAGTATCGTTTTACAAAAACGATACAAATAGGTCATAAAAACGATACTAATAAGCTAGTTTTCTACCAGTGTTTTCGTTGCAAATTTGCGAGGGAATTTTCCGTCGCAAACTTCAACAGTTCCGTCGCAAATTTGGAAATTTGCGACAAAAATTTTAGCGACGGAATTCCGTCGCAAATGGGATTTTGCGACGGACTTTTTCATAAATTCCGTCGCAAAATCGCTGTTATCTTGTAGTGAAAATTTCCCGCTTTACTCTATTCTCGCTCCTTCCCAAAAGAAGTGATCGAAAAAATGATAAATGAAAAATGAAAAGAGGTTTGAAGATGATGATATGGAAGTGGAAAGATTATACAAGCATGATTGAATCAATTCAGTGATATACTCAAACCTATCTAATAGTTCAAATTTTATAAACCTAGTTAAGTAACGATATAATTAGATTATTATGTACCAAAAATGCTAGCATGAAGCATAGTTATGTAATAAATATGTTGGGTAACACATTATAATGTACTACATACTAGTATTTGATAATTTTGAGTTAAATTTATTTTTTGATTGTAAGAGGTTGACAAATAAAAAATAATTTTTATTCAAAAAATAAAAGGAATAAAATAGATTATATTGAATTAAAATAAACAAGAGATTAAAAAAAATAATGGATTGGATCGGGGAGTGTAATCCCGCGATAAAAAAAGCCTTAATGATGTTCAATCAAGTCTAATAAATTATAAATTGTCTTCACATGAAAGACTTTATCATAATAAAAGATATTCCCTCCCGTCTTTTTTAGTAGCTATGTATATTCACTTTTTAACATCTCTTAATACGCAACTTACCATATTAATATATCGACTTCTGTATAATAAAAATTTATAAAAATTATTTTGTTGGAAATATACATTGTAATACTTTAAACAAGATCCCATATGATTATGTTTTTCTTTGTACATTAAACACCAAAATCTGTCAAAATTACATTGTAAATACTAAATAGTATAAAAAGTTCTAATGTAGTAAGTAAAAAAAGACAAGGGAGTAATATGCTTAATTACTTGCATAGCCGTGTATTTCAAGATGATAGATTCAATTAGACATTGCTACACCTCCAGCCATCCTTATGCTCATATGTCGTACCTTGGCATGAGTCCAAACCCAAAACTAATAGCAATATTTAATTTCTATGTAGCATGAGTAGCTTTCTTCGAACCCAATTCACTCCTGTCTCATATTGAAGACTATGTCAATTCTTCATGTTACGATTAGACGTATCCCTTAACATTATCTTTTAGATTTGTCGTTTTCAGTCATTGTATCCGACTATCCGTATTTGTTTATGATCCCATTCCTGATTTAGTGTAGCCTAATTTAATTCCATGTTCCTTAATCCTACGTCTCAAATGTACTTAATTAGGGCAGAGATTTATTGGGAGTTTAGGAGAAATTTTTAAAATGAAACTTTAGTGAATCTTAAAGGATAAAGTAGTGTAAAATTATCAAGAGTCTTAAGTAGACTTTTAGTTTTCAGGACACCTCAAGACTCACCCCATTTCAAGTGTCCAATTCCTATTGGTTGAAAGAGTATAAAATAAAATGGGAAAAAAATCACCCGTAAAAGCCTTGTAATCGCCTGTATTTTGCACCAACTTTCTACAATTGCCCTTCCCTCTTTTTTCCTCCCTTTAACACTCTCCCTTTACTTCTCTCTCTAAACCACCATCACTCTTACCAATTCAAACACCAACTTAACCACATATCACCATCCATCTAACTCACAACTCAAACATATCTCACCATCCAAACAACCAACTTCAACAAAAAATTTTAAGGAGTCATGGGGGTAAAATATGATGTATATGGGTGAGGATGTAGTAGTGAAGAAAAAAGAAAGAGGCGTGGGAGGTAGAGTATGCTTTGTGTAGTAAACAAGGATTGTAATATGTCCACATCCCACTGTTTCGAACATATCTCAAAACGTATAACTCCAATTAACATGATTATAATTGAACTAGAAACTATACTCAAAGAGATTTCCAACGGTAGGTCGTACGCCTCGTATAACGTTTTGGAGAAAAAGTTATGAAGATTTGGAAAAAGTCCATGTGAAAACGGATTGTAATATGACAACCTTTCATTGTTTTGACCATATTTCACATAGTATAACTCGGATTAACATGATTTTTGTTGCGTTGGAAAGTATACTCAAAGAGATTTCCAACGGTAGGTTGTATATCTCGTAGAATATTCTGGAAAAAAAGTAATGGCCATTTGAAAAATACCCTGTAAAATTGCCGTGGATACCTTTGAGGAAGATGAAGGTGTTGTGATACCTGCGCCTAACTCAAACGCAGTCTCACCTCACCTTCGTCTTCCTTAAATGCAAGTTTCTTGTTTTTTTTTTCCTACAAATTTTAAGACATGCGTCTTATGAAGACGCACATCCTTTTTTTTTTTTTTAACAAATCATGACCTTTGCGCCTTATGAAGACGCAAGTCTCAAATTGTTTTATTTTTTTTTTAATTTTCGACATGGCGTATGGTTATTGACACTTGTGCTAAATCAGACGCAAGTGTCAATGAATTTTCGCCTAAATCAAACGCACATTGCGATATACAAAAGCCAATTGAAAACTTTTCGGTTGTTCTGGCCCCGATATCTACGTTTCACCTCCTCCTACGGTGGCGTACGACCTCGTCCAAGCCGACACGATTAAGAGCCAACGTGTGGTGGTGAAAGAATTTTTAGTGAGAGAAAGTGCAGAAATAAGTTTGAAAAGCAAAAGGCCATAAGTGGAAAAACTAGACAAAATACGGACGATAGTAAGAATTTTACGTGCAACGTTTAGCATTTTAATAATAAGTGAGGTTGGATTATAGTTGGGAATAAAGTATAAATGTATGGAGTTTGAATCGGAAAAAAGCTGATGTATCAGAATGTAAATCGTAATATTATAAAGAGTTTAAGACTAGACACCCCGTGTACCACTCTTACAGAGTTATAGGGTAGCAAGACTAGCAAGTAGCAACACACTACTAAAACCAGCAGTCAAGCATTGTTCTAGTTCTCAACTTCTCATCCATATACCTTGAATAAAAATTGATTGTGACAACCATAGAATTACATCCCTAGAAACTAAAAATTAACCCACGAGCCTATGCCATGTAGCTCAAGGAAGCTATGATAATGAAAAAAGATTGGCAAAAGTATAACTACCAAACTAGTGTATACAACCATAAATGTAAAACAATGACAAAACTTTCTCTTACTTCTCCATCACCCCAACTCAAACCATGCACAAAACCATTTACTCCAATTTTACCAAACTCCAAAAGGTTGTAGATATAAAAAGCAGATAATTATTACTTCCCCGTCATAAACAAATGTATGCTTCATAAAAAAATTATTTTTAGATACAAACATCATCACCGAGTACATACTAAATTAGTGTAACAATTCTAATGTCATCCAACATGCTATTACTCATACAATTTTATTAACCTCACAATTTAGGACTATTTCAGTTCGAGTATCTGTCATACATTACATTCTTATTAAATTTCATATCGATTATCTGTCGTATATTGTATTCATATAAAATTTCATGTCGAGCACCTATCATACATTATGTTCATATAAAATTTCATACCGAGTATCTGTCGTATATGATGATCACAAAAAATTTCATATCTAATATTCAACATACATTATAGGCCTGTTTACTTCAGCTTAAAATCAGTTCAGTTCAGTTGCGTTCAGTTCAGTTCATCTCAGCTCTTGTTTTATTTTTCTATTCATTAATCCTTCATAAAAAACTTTTATTTTATATCAATTCAGCTTCAATTCAATTCGGCTGTTTTCAGTTAAAGTAAACAAACCCTATATTCATATAAAATTTTATACCGAGTATATACTCCCTTCGTTCCTTATTATTCTTGACGGTCACCATTCATCCTCTCGTTTTGATATATGATATAATAATAATAGTGGGGTTAAATTGGGGTAATAATTGATGAGAGAGAAACAAGTTGCAACTAATAGAAGCTTGATTAGTGGGTGGTGTGTGGGGTCCATTTTAATAAAAAAATTATTAGAAATCTATTAAAGTTGCAATGTAAAGAAAAATATGGAATAAAGAAACAAGATATGTAAAGAAAAATAGAGAATTGAGAGTATCATGCATTATGTTCGTATTCACCGGACATAAAAAATTAAAAATTTGTGATGTTAAAAAAAAAAACCATAGAGAGAGAAAGTAAATGCTAGAGAGAGAAAGTAAATGCTAGAGAGAGAAAGAATAGAAATAGGATCACTGTCAAGTCCAAAAAGTAGTAATAAGGGAGGCGTCTGCAGGTGCTCAGACCTTCCCTCCCTCTTCACTCTCATCTCTTTCTTTCTTTCTCTCTCCTCTCTTCTGCTAAAATAATACAGCTCTTACTTCTGCCAAAACCCCTAAAACTCTTTGAAAGTGACTTCTCTCTCTCTCTAAAATGAAACAACATCAACAACAACAACAAAGAGAAGAGAGTAAATTCATCACAAAAATTATTAAAAAAATTTACAAAATTCCCAAAATTTATTGCATTTGTTAAACCAATTTTTTTTTTTTTTTTTCATTTTCCCCCATCTATCAAACAGTAGCTCTGTAGTAGCTCTGCTACCCTATTTACTTACAAATTAAAAAAAACAGAGGTTTTTGTGAAATTGTGAATTTAAAAACTGGAAAATTGCCAGAAAAATCAAATATTTATTTATTTTTTTTGCTTCTCTTTCTATCTCTAGAATTGAATTGCAGAATTAAGAATACAATGTAATGTACATTGTGTTTGAGGTTTATTCTCAAGGTAGAAAAGAGTTTTTTCTGAAACTTCTGCAAAAATTTTATGAAAGAAGGCAAAAAATTAAAAATTAAAAACCCCAGAAAAAAGAAAAAATTTTGATTTAAAAAGGGGAAAATTTCTATTTCATTCGCAAAAGAATTCACCTTTGAATTTGGTTTTTTTTTTTTGTTTTCTCACATTTTTGAAGCAGAGCATTTAGAAAATCATCTTAATTTCAAAACCCCAGAAAAAAGATTTGATTTTTAGTTCAAAGTTTCAACCTTTTTTGTGGGTTTTTTAAAAACAGCTCAAAAATGGAGGTGGGTATTTTCTCAAGGTTCCAACAATGGAGGATTTTAATAGTTTTTCTTGTTTCTCTGTTACTCTGTAACTTGGGTTCTGTAGTTTCTGACGATGGTAAGTTCTATTATTAATCTTCTAATTTTTTTTCCTTAATTTGATTTTTTAATTGGGATTTTGTCAGTTGTTTAAACAATACTTAATTTGTCTGATCATTATAGTAATGTCACTTTTTTTTGTCCTTAATTAACTTCTTACCTTATTTTAATCATTTTTTAATTGTCCTTTTCAATCTATAATAATCACTTAATTTTATTTCAGATGTTTAATTATAAGAAGAGGGTATTATTGTCGTTGATGTGGGTAACAAACAATTTAAGCCGTTATTTAATTTGTTTAAAAGCAACACTTAGGTTTAGTCTTATCATTTGAGAGTGATTTTTAACTATTATCTTCTTTTTTTAAGATTTGTTAGTTTTTTCTTTTTTTTTTGCTTTTTGTTTCATGTATTTTAGGTTGGTGAAGTGCCTTTTTATGTCTTTTCATTTTCATTTTTTGTTTGGTGCAATGAATTAAATTTTTTGTATTAATGACCTATTTTTATTTTTTGAATTAATTACATTTTTTTTTTTGGAATTTAAGGTGCAACACTGTTGGAGATTAAGAAATCTCTTAGAGATGTGGATAATGTCTTATATGATTGGTCAGATTCATCATCAGATTATTGTGTTTGGAGAGGGGTCACTTGTGACAATTCAACCTTCAATATCATTTCTTTGTAAGTTTATTACCATTAATTTCAATTTTTCTAATGTAATTTTATGAAATTATTATGTATTTTGTTTGTGCTTATCCTAGTTAATTTTGTCATTATCACTTTTTTATTTTTTGTTTTTTGGGTGTTTGTTTGTTGTTTAAAATTCTGAATGTTTTGTTTGCCTTTTGGGTGACTGAATCAATTTAGGAATATATCTGGGCTTAATCTTGATGGAGAAATTTCACCAGCTATTGGAGGTTTCAAAAACTTGCAAACAATGTATACTATTCTACTACATACACTTCAATTTGTGTTTCTAAAGCTTTCTTATTACCCCTTTTGTACTTTGCCTATATATGATGAGTTGCTGAAAAATGTTGTGCTTTTTTGATCAGTGATCTTAGTCGTAACAAGTTCTCAGGGCAAATTCCTGACGAGATCGGAGATTGTTCTACTCTTGAGAGCTTGTATGTTTCATTTGATGCTGTACTTGTTATTAGTGATTTGAAGTATTGAACACTCGGTCGCTTCTTAGAAATATCTGTGTCTGGTGTGTAGCTTGTCATGACTTATTACATTAACTTTTGATTTCTAGGGACTTGTCTTTCAATGAGCTTACCGGTGATATACCATACTCGATATCAAAGTTGAAACAGTTGGAATATCTGTAAGCATTTATCCAATGTCTAAGAAATACTGGTTGCTTTCTTAGTTTTGTGGAATTATGACATCTCATTTGTTATCTGTAAGCATTAATCATCGTTTGATCTCCAGGATTTTGAAGAATAATCAATTGACAGGCCCAATTCCATCTACCCTCTCTCAGATTCCTAATCTGAAAATACTGTAAAGTTCTCACCTTATCATTGAGCTGCAAAATATTGTTCTTGCGGCATATTATTGATTGTGTTGGTTGTATATTAAGTCGTGTGTGACAAATCTAGTTTATTTAAATGTTTATTGTGTTTCCAGAGACCTGGCACAGAATCAACTGACTGGGGAAATTCCTCGGCTAATCTATTGGAATGAGGTTTTGCAATATCTGTAAGTAAAATTCTGGCATTTTGACTGAAGCTTCTAAAGCACAAGTTTTATCCCCACTTTGCGTTGGAGATTGATATATATACAACTTTTCCATTTTAATGGCAATAGTGGGCTTCGGGGCAACAATTTGGTTGGGACACTCTCACCTGATATGTGTCAGCTCACGGGGTTGTGGTACTTGTAAGTCATCTACAGTACTGGAGTTGGATGCGTAGTATAAGCTTATATATTCATCTGCTTAATCTTATAAACTTCTGATGTTGTTTAATAATATTGCAGTGACGTAAGAAACAATAGTTTGACCGGATCTATACCTGAGAGTGTAGGCAACTGTACTGCCTTTCAAGTGCTGTATGTTACTAATCTTCTCTAGCATTGGCCTGTTAGCTTGTAGCATATACTTATTTTGCAGCTTGTTTACTATACGGAAACTTTCTTGTTCTTTTCTGATACAGGGACCTGTCGTACAATCATCTTACGGGAGAGATACCATTCAACATAGGGTTTTTACAAGTTGCTACCTTGTATGTGGATGTATAATCTCTTGCTCTTTACTTAATGATGTTTACAGTAAATGAATAACCCCTTTCATTGCATAGGTCATTGCAAGGAAATAAGCTATCAGGAGAAATTCCTTCTGTTATTGGCTTGATGCAGGCACTTGCGGTGTTGTAAGTTTCCTGTAACCTGAAACATTGATTCCCTATACAATTAAGGTATCTGCTTATGCATTTTCTTGCTGTTGATTTCAGGGATTTAAGTTTCAATCAGTTGACTGGTACCATTCCCCCCATACTGGGAAATCTGAGCTATACTGAGAAACTGTGAGTATCCATTCAAATTTTTTATATTGTTTTTGTTTGCTGTGTGTTTAATGTTTGTTGTTCTCCATTCGCTGAATGTTTTGGTTGATGAACTCGTTGCAGATATTTGCATGGCAACAAGTTGAGTGGATCAATTCCTCCCGAGCTCGGAAATATGACAAAACTTCATTACTTGTATGTGTTTATATGCTGAAACTTCATAACTTGCTGTCGTTTTTGTGTTAATTTTCATGATTTCCTGCTGTATTTATGTTGAAAATAATCTATAGTGTTTTATGCTGATTGTATCATTAACAATTTTCATTGTTTAATTTGAAAAATTAGGGAATTAAATGAAAATCAACTCACTGGACATATTCCACCAGAGCTTGGGAAACTTACGGACTTGTTTGACCTGTAAGTTAAGACATTTCTTTGGCTATATCTAATATCTACTATGCCAAGTTGTTTCACATTATTTGAAGTATCTTACTTGATTTCTGATGTAGAAATATTGCAAACAACAAACTTAATGGGCCAATCCCAGGGAACCTTAGTTCATGTACAAATCTCAACAGCCTGTAAGTTTTATTACTCGCATTCATCCCCCTTTCTTTTCAAGGCCTTCAACATTTTATGATGTTTTTTATAATGTTTTTTTTTTCTCTTTTCTGGACAGTAATCTGCATGGTAACAAATTGAATGGAACAATCCCAGCTTCACTCCAAAGCCTAGAGAGTATGACTTACTTGTGAGTAATCCAAATTTTATGATTTAATGAAAAATTAGAGGGTTAGGACCCTAGGTTTTAGTCAAACTAGTATGTGTATATGACCTCATTATTTTTTTTAAAGGAACTTGTCGTCCAATGATTTAAGAGGTGCAATTCCACTTGAGATATCACGAATGGGGAATCTTGATACATTGTGAGTTTGTATTCCTGATTTCTTGGTGCTTTATCTTACTCTCAACGTTGAGGTGTGTTACTTTAAACGAAAATATTTCTTATTGTAGGGACCTTTCCGATAATGATATTAGTGGTTCTATTCCTTCTCCTCTTGGAGACTTGGAGCATCTCCTTAAGCTGTATGTTTCACTGCCTATATATAATGATTCATCTTAAGTTAAAAATTACATTCAATTTGCTGAGCCTGATCCTTGTGCCGTAGGGACTTGAGCCATAATCATATTGATGGCTTTATACCGGCTGAGTTTGGCAACCTCAGAAGTATTGTGGATATGTAAGTTGACAAAACCCCTCATTGCTGCTAATTATTTACAGAACAGCTCTTTTGAAACTCGTAACTATTTTGGTTTTGTTCTACCCTGCAGAGATCTGTCTAGTAATCAGCTCGTGGGTGTCATCCCCCAAGAGCTGGGTCAACTGCAGAATCTGTTTTCCTTGTAAGTTTTTTGCTTCTTGATGATTACTATTGTATTCTTTCTTGTTATGTCAAATTTTATATCTCAAAGAATAATGGCAGGAGATTGGAATACAACAATTTGTCTGGAGATGTGACATCGTTGATGAGCTGTCTAAGCCTTTCCACATTGTAGGTTACTTGTTAAGTTGTTTTTTCATTAAGTTACATCCTCCCCCCTTCCTTTCAAAAAATGTATGGCATGCTTTCTTAAATAAGTTTCCTTATATCTCTACGCCTGGATTATTTATGCTGCTAATTTGATTACTATGTTTAATGCAGAAATGTGTCGTATAATGACTTAATTGGTGATATTCCTACAAGCAACAACTTTTCAAGATTCTCGTCAAACAGGTAGAAGCTGATAGACTCCATATCTTTTTACAAGTCCACATAATGTTATCATGTGCGTACTAAATTCTTTTGCATCCTTTGTTCACAGCTTTATTGGTAACCCTAATCTATGTGGATATTGGCGTGGTTCAGCTTGTCATGATTCTCCTCCCAGCGAAAGAGGTAAACATTTCAAGATTAACCATGTGAGATGTAGAAGGTGTTAACGCTGTTGTGTATCATCTTGATTACTTGCAGTCGATAACGTGTAAAACATAATTGAATTGCTTTAAAAATATCTCTCGGGGTTATTGGTTAATGTGATAATTTGGCATGTTCTCTGATTGCTCCACACCACATTTCGTCCCCTTCTACAACTTCAAGTAAACTCATGGTAGGGAAAGGTAGCCGTGAATAATTATTTACATAAGTACCTCCTTTCTATATCAAGTGCTTGACCAAATTAGAATACATTTGGACCAGTGTGTACATTTGAATTTGTGTTCCAATCACTACAACGTAAATGCTCATTATGACGAGTAATATATGAGCTGCTATTTTATGGTGTCATTTGTATGATTTAAAAGTTAATATTGTTCTCTCTCTAACTTTGCTGTGTTTTTTGACCTGGATATAGCTTCAATATCAAAGACAGCCATTTTAGGGATTGCTTTAGGTGCATTGGTGATATTATTAATGATATTGGCAGCGGCTTGTCGTCCTCACAAACCTGCTCCATTTTTTGATGGTTCCATCGAAAAACCAGGTTACTTTCCGTACTACTACCATTTATTTATTACTATGTTTGTTTCATTCCTTCTGTATCGTCCTGGTCCCATGTCCCAATATTGTAGCATGTTTCGAATGTGAGGAACTTGGGGATGTAAGTGTCTTCATGTTGCTAAAGTTTCTTCTGTCGAGTTTCTTTTGGTATTTCGTAATATTACATGCAGAAAGAATGTCTAAATCTATATTTGTCTAATTCAGATATAGATTTGATGTCCACTGCCCGACACTTATTTTTAGATATACATTTAAGTAGGAACTCGATTTGATGTAGTTTCACAATTTTTTTTGTTGCTTACATTAAATATGGTGTTGAAAGAATGTGGTTTTGCATTTGCGGTGTATTTACTACCTAGTCTGTGCAGAAAGCCTTTGTCTTACACCTAATTTTATTAAATTATAATCTCTTATACATGAGTTCTTTAAGACTAATATTCCCACTTCTCCCAGCAATGATTAATTATTCTTCACCAAAGCTAGTGATACTCCACATGAATATGGCACTACATGTGTATGATGACATCATGAGGATGACTGAGAATCTGAGCGAGAAATACATTATTGGATATGGAGCGTCCAGTACCGTGTACAAGTGTGTGTTGAAGAACTGCAAACCTGTGGCGATTAAGAAGCTTTATTCTCACTACCCTCAATCTCTAAAAGAATTTGAGACCGAGCTGGAGACAGTTGGGAGTATTAAGCATCGAAACCTGGTTAGCTTGCAGGGTTACTCCCTATCACCTTCTGGGAACCTGCTCTTCTATGATTACATGGAGAACGGCAGCCTCTGGGATATTCTGCATGGTAAGTTTTTCTTTTTCCTCCAACTTAACGCACCCTTTTGAAATTTTACGATGTTCAAGACTTCAAGTTTCTTCCTTTAGGAAGTTGTGTAATCTTTCACGTAAACATTTGTCATTACGTTGATGACCAGTTTGGTAACCAGCTAAATAATGATTGGAATGATATTTAAGTTTGATTCAGCAAGGAGAGCAACAGTGTAATTAGTCTCTAAGTCTCCATGGCATTACGAAATCACCCCCAAATTCTTCTTTACCTCTTGAAGTTTTGTTACCGTCTGTTAGCTGTCTTGGGGGATATTGGATAGATGAAAATGAAAATTTATTTATCAAAACTGAAAAGTTAGGGGAAACTAACACCACCATGTTCCACGAGAATGGATATTGTTTTTCCTTGTAAATGTACATGTAAATTTATTCCCCTTACCTATCTAACAGGGCATTTGGTTTTCCCCTGCTTCTGGACCCTGAGTTTCATGATAGTGCTTCTGCTTGATTGTGATTTGTTTATGTCATAGTACTTCTGTTTCATCGAGTTGTTTTTGCTTGTCGATTCTGGGTATCTGATACGACTGAATTTTCTTACTTCCAATTATTTTATTGTTACAAGTATCCTTAATTTTATTGATTTAAACGGTGACACTTTTGCCAGTATTTTTTATATGATTATATCTTATAGCTTATTGTTTGAATATTTCCTAGTTCACTGACATTTGTATTTCCATGTGCAACATGATTTTAGTAATTTTCAATGATTCTCTTTATCATGTTGCACTTTTTTTAAACTAACAAATATCCTGTTCTTAATTTGCTTGCTTTTTTTATTTTTACAGGACAATCAAAGAAGAAAAAGCTTGATTGGAATACTCGTGTTAGAATTGCATTAGGCGCAGCTCAGGGGCTGGCTTATCTCCACCATGATTGCAGCCCTCGTATTATCCACAGGGATGTGAAGTCATCTAACATCCTACTTGACAAGGACTTTGAACCACACCTTACCGACTTTGGTATTGCAAAAAGTGTGTGCGCCTCAAAGTCCCATACCTCAACCTATGTTATGGGCACAATCGGTTACATTGACCCCGAATATGCCCGAACTTCGCGCCTGACAGAGAAGTCTGATGTTTATAGCTATGGGATTGTATTGCTGGAGTTGCTGACTGGAAGAAAAGCTGTGGACAATGAATCAAATCTCCATCATCTGGTTAGTTTTGCACTTTAGCTTTACCCTCGCCTTTTTTATTTATAGTAATCTAATTATTTTTAGGTAGCAAGTATGGAACATCTCTGGAAAAATTAAACAACTACCAAACACTGCGTATTATTCTTGATATCATTAATATGCTTCTATGATTTGCAAAGTAACGTCTCTGTGATTTATTCATCATCCTTGGAACGGTTATGGTTACCATCATGCATGAAATTTCCTCGTGTATCCATTCATTTCAAAAACTTCCTCTAGGGACATGCAAGTGTTTACAAGCTATTGAGTGCTTGGATGGTAAATTGTGCCGGTAGTTTTAGGCTTATTTTATGAAGCAAGATGTTGGTGTGTAGCTGTATGCTCTGCATAATTACTTATCTTTTGCTTCTTTGTTTATTAAACGCTTAACCTTTGTCTCTTTCCGACCTTTACTTATGTAGATTCTGTCCAAGACCGCAAATGACGCAGTCATGGAAACTGTGGATCCAGAGATCACAACAACTTGCAAGGATCTTGGGGCTATTAAGAAGGTGTTCCAACTCGCTCTTCTGTGCACGAAGAAGCAACCTGGTGACCGACCAACAATGCATGAAGTTACCCGTGTCCTCACTACCCTAGTCCCTGAATCACCAGTCAAACAAGTACCTCTTACCCCGTTACCGCCACTACCGCCATCACAGATGCCCTTATACATGGATGAATATGCAAACCTCAAGGCTTCTCACATGGTCAACTGCCCTACAATGAGCACCTCAGATGCCCAGCTTTTCCTCAAATTCGGTGAAGTCATTTCTCAGAACAGCGTTTAAAATATTTTTAGTAATTACAACTAGAGCATAAGAAACAATGAAATGTGTATATTTTGGTTCCAATCATTTGCAAGTTAAAAAAAATGATTATCAAGGCGATAGTACCGAGTAGTATTAGGTGATGTCTGACATCGGATATCTGAAATTTTCACCAATGCTGTAAAAAACACTTAGAGATACCAACTGATGGTAGTTTTTGTAGTGGTACTCTTTTAAAGTATGGAAATTGAATATATGTGGGGTTTTAATTCTGCTAAAAGTCAAGCTTATTGTGTGATCTTATAAAGTATTTTTCTGACATATGAACTGATACAGTTTAATATTATTTTGTTCTGCATCAGACATCAGTGCAGCAATAATGCTGTGGAGCCCTAGACTGTGTTATGTACTCATGCACTAGTAAAATTTGTTGTGATATCAGATAAATGCAAATTGCCATCTTCTTACCTCCAAACATGCCCTTAGTCATGATTTGTGAGCTGTCTGACCTTAGCTCCAGGGAATAGTTGAAACTTATGTTCTTTAGGGTAAATTGTTGTTCATTTAACTTTGGGGGGTTTTATATTTCTCAGCTTAAGAGCGTGTTTGGCGTTAGTTTTTTAGGTAGCTATTAGCTTTTGAATCCAATCAAAACGTCACCATATAAAATAATTAGTGTTTGGTGAGATAGTGTGATAGTGTTTTAAGTAGCTTTAAGAGGTAGTGGTACCTTTTGAGTAGCTTTTGTTGAAAGTTAAAAAAAGTAACTTTAAGAATAAAATTGTTTTTCAGTTTCAACATCTACATTTACCGAACACTCTTATTATTAACAGCAACCTTGACAGCTGACCTCTAAAACAACTAATAGCTGCTCAAAAGCTAGAAGCTAGTCAAAAGCTAACAACCAATAGCTAGTTTTGCCAAACATACCTTAAGTAATTTAACCAAATTTATCAAGGGGCAAAGTTGAAAATATTTGCAACTTTTTGAGCAAATTAATTTTATATTGTGGAGCAGTTTTATAGGGGGTTTACTTTGTTTGAGAGTTTGCATTGGTCCGTTCCGTTTCATTTATTTACAACACTTTCATAGTAAATTAATAGAATCTCCTATTTTTATAAGGGTTTTGTTGTTCCTATTGAGTATATGTGTTTTTTGACAAGTGTTGAATGTTAATAATTTCCATACTCTTAAAACTTCACAACAACATTCCTTAATTGTATAAATGATAGATTTTTAAATAATGTACTCCGTGTTTGATTGATATGATTTTACCACGATTTCATATTGATATTTAATTGGTTAGTGATGTGGCATTAAACGGGTTAATTGAATTTATCGATTAATAATCGTGCACGAGGTTCCATTATATTGTAAATTTGATAATATAACGCAACCACAATAGCAACACTACTTGATTGACTCACACTCCAAAAACTGATTTTATTAATTGACTATCGAAACCATTAAAAGACAATAATTCCATACCGGTTAGGATTGTTAAAAGATAAAAATACTTAAAATAATTAAACATAATCTAAAATTCTATCCTAAGCATGCGTGAATAATATGCAAATGCACATACATCAATACTCCATGCATAATAATGCATATGGACTACTCCCTACATTCCCTATTTTTTTTACATATCTTATTTCTCTATGTTCCATATTTTTCTTTACATTACAACTTTATTAGATTTTTAACTTTTTTTTATTAAAATGGACCTCACACACCACCCACTAATAAAGCTTTTATTTGTTGCAACTTATTTCTCTCTCATCAATTATTACCCCAATTTGACCCCACAACTATTATTATATCATATATCAAAATAAGAAGGTGAATATTGACCGTCAAGAATAATAGGGAATGAAGGGAGTACTTCCTATGCAAATACACTTGAGCCTTTTTATTTGCAGAGATTTAATTACCTAACTATTTTTTCTAACTTAATTCATACGCAAACCATCAATGATAATATTTTTGCGTAATTCTTAAATCGGAAAAAATCTCTAACATTTTAAATCGGATAAAATCTCTAACATTTTGGATTGAGTTTGACTCAACAAAACTAACGTAACTAAAATAAAATTGATGCTATTAAATACGCATCAGTTAGAATTTCTTTCGGGTTGATAGTAGGAAATTCAATAATTGATTTTTGTTAGCCGACACCAAAAAAGTCATATTATCAATTTAACATTGAAAACTAGCAACAAAATGTCGTTAGCCCAATCAATTTAAACATGTTGTTATTGCCTATCTAAGATAATAAAATGTAACAAAAACTCAGGGCCTGTTTACTTCAGCTTAAATCCATTCGACCGTTCAATTCAGTTCAGCTCAGCTCAGTTCAACTCTTCTCTTATTTTGGTATTCATTAATCCTTCATAAAAAAAACTTTCAGTTCAGTTCAGTTCAGCTTCAATCAGTGATGTGGATTTTAAGTGGTACTCGCAAGTAACACTCAAAACTCACGAGGATATTCAATCCTAAGTTATCAAATCCAAATAACTTGATCGAATGCTAATTAACTAAACCAATCCAGAGAATAATTAATTAGGGTTCTAACAATGTAATTCAATCCAAAAACACAAAGTTAGTAAACAATATTCACGCACACAATGTTAAAGTGACGCAAACTAGGATACGATTTTTTTTTTTTAATCAAAAACTTAATTAATTACATCCTAATGTTGAGATTATTTATAGGTATAATCATCAACAAAATCCTACCTAAAATCAGCTAATAAAACACGAAAAACCCTAGGAAAGAAGTCCTACTTGTGCAACTTGCACAAGTTGCTCAACAAACTAAAGATAAGATTGCCACATCATCATGCAACTTGCACTTTGATCTTATCTTTCCTAACAAACTCTATCTAACTAACTAATCAAGAAATTATCCTAACAACTTGACTAAATAATTAATAAACAAGATAATCATCAAAATTAAGCCTAAAAATCACGAAAAAGCTTGGTACCCAAGATTGCCAAAAATCGTCAAAATAAACGTCCCTTGTTCGTCCATTTTGCACAATTTTCAAGAATTTCAAGAAATGCTTCAAGATCCAATCTTTTAATCATGAAAGCTTCAAGAAACCATTCTTCATGCTGGATTCCATCAATCATGACCCATAGACTTACTAAGACAATCACAAAACACCATAAAGGAAAATCCTACCAAGTGGAGTGGGAAGAAAACCCATAGGGCTCAACAAACATACTTAGCCCTACTCTTCTTTCCTTGCATCCAAGGGTTATTATTATTCCTCCATGCGAACGTCCCATGAGAGTCTTGTAACCCATGTTTGTCTTCTTCTATCCACATCCAAACCCATAGGATTAAGCATCAGGTTTACAGCTTCGTCCACCTTGCTTGAATCCTCATTCAAATTCACATCAATCAGTTCAGCTCAATTCAGCTATTTTCAGTTGAAGTAAACATGCTCTTACATAATGTTTGTCGATGCATCCCTGATTTTGTTTTACAATCATAACTAAAATTATGGCTAAAACTATAACTAAAACTAAACCTAAATAACATAATCATACACTACATACTCCAGTGCAAAGCACTTAAGCCACTAAAACGAGGTTGCGTTAGAAGTCATATAAATCCTCCATTGATTCTGAATACCAAGCAGATGGTTTTACGAATTTGGTTGAAGACGACGCATACTTCTTCTTATTTTCGACTTGGATTTCTTCGAGTTGTTTATGTTGGTGTAACAATAATGCATTGATTTTTTCGAGTTGTTGTTGCTGGATCGATAATAATGCATTGATTTCTTCCAGTTGTTTTTGTTGATGTAATAATAATACATTGGCATCAAGGTTAAAAAACTTGCAAGAATAATCAAGCCTATGATCAACCTGCTGTTCATTTTTTTTATGTGTTGCCTTCTAGAAATTGTGTGTTATTCTTATGTGTAGAAGTCAAGAACATTGGGTATTTATTCATAGAGTGAATTATTATAATTTCGAATTTATCTAGGATTCATAATCTTACGGAAAAGATGATCATAACCATATTTGTGGCGATAAGAAAACAATGAATTATTAGGTGACCAACAAAAACAAAAAGAATACGAAGTAAAGCAAATTAAAGTGATGAAACGAAAATTTCTAACTAATCACTGCTTTTGATTAATAAGTAAATCAGATTGTAATTTTGTAACTTTCTATACATTATTATAATTCAGCCAATGAGCATAGATACTATTTACTCAATTAATTATATATTCTTCTCTAATTTCGGGTCTTAACTCAAACGGCTAATTTTGCAAAAATATTTACCAAAATGACTAGTTTGACAAAGTAATTCCCAATCTAGCTATTATATATGTTGATTAGATGCAGTAATTTTGAATAAATCTAAAAGTTTTATGACTACAATTCTAATTCATTTGAATAATGAAAAACTATTGCACTAATTATGAATTATTATGACTCAATTTTTTTTTTATTAGAAAAATTAAATTGTACATAAAATATTTTTGGATGCAACATAAAGTGTTTGACGGAATGCCCAAACAAACATATTAAATAAAGTAGAATATTAAACAAATATGCAACAGACAATATTAAACTGAAATTCTTGCAGTACAGCAGAATATTAAAGCGAAATTTACAAACATCCTCTTGGCTCGTACCTTACCATTTTTTTTTTAATTTTTGATAGAAATCACTTACCAAATTTTTTTAAATTTTTGATAGAAATCATCAAATCACTTACTAAAATTACTAGACTATATTTGTTGAAAAATTGCAGTAAAGTAAAATATTAAAAACTGAAATTCTGTAATAACAAAACAATATTGTTTGATAATAAATAAAGTTGGATTTTTTAACAAACAATCATAAACGAATTTACAAGGACAAAAAAAGAAAAAAGATAATTTTCAATGCATCTAGTCAATACTCCATATTATAGTTAATTAAATTGGGAATTAGTTTTTAAGAATAGTCATTTTAATAAATATTTTTGTCAAACTAGCCAATTTGGTAAAAGACCCTCTAATTTTAGAAATGAAAGTTCTGAGTTCAATTCTCATCACTTGCCTTTGTCTATCTGACCCATTCGTAGCACCGAAAAGGCATATTAGAATCGATATTATTAAGAAAGCTATGCTATACTATAGTATACCTATCAAAACAGTACATAATCTTGATTTTTGACAATGCAACAAAACTAATACTAAGTACTCAAAACTAGTAACAGAATCATACATATTATCCATAATAACCTATGACCTATCACTCTACTACGCTGGGGTTTGCTTCTATGGACAATGGCCATATAAGAAAATGGCCACCAAAATTACCAATAAGATTGCGACACTTATTAAATGATTTTTCGTATTTTATACAATTTGAATATAGTATATACATTTAAAATAAATTTATTTACTTTTATACCATATAGAATAAGTCGTATAAATTTATTTCGTACATAGTATAAAAGTACTAATTCACTGACCATATTATACACATACATGGTTTTGCAAATGCACTAATTCATAAACCGTGTAATACACGATTGCAAATACGTACACATAAATATTGAAATATTATTCAAATTTTTAAAAAAAGTTATATGTATTGAAATTGTATAAAATACGAAAATCACTTAATATGTGTCTTAAATTTATTAGTTTGACTTTTTAAGACTTCGGTGGCCATTTTCTTAAGTGGCCATTTTCTTGGAAAATTACTCAAATTTTTACCCACAAATTAAAGAAGGCTAAAACCCAACTTCAAATACCTGTTTCTTATAGCATTTTAAGGATTTTTAACTTCTATTTTCACGAAAGTTTTTTCTTTTTCCATGATCTACAACCCACTGAAGTCGGAATAATAAAATTCAAAAGTAAGAAATTACCCAAATTTTGATCCACAAATTAAAGAAAGCCTAAAACCAAATTTGAAGCCCCGTTTTCCATAGCATTTTAATGATTTTTAATTTCCGTTTTCACGCAAGTTACCTCGTTTTCCATGATCCACCACCAAATGAAGTTGGAATAACAAAATTCAAAACCTTAAAATTACCCTAATTTTGCCTCACAAATTAAATAAGATTGAAGTTCAACTTTAAATGTCCGTTTTCTTAGTATTTTAAGGATTTTTAACTTCTATCTTCACGAAAGTTTTCTTTTCTTCCATGATCAACAACCCAGTGAGATCGGAATAACGAAATTCAAAAGTAAAAAATTACCCAAAATTTCAGCCACAAATTAAAGAAAGCGAAAACCCGAGTGTAAAGGCACATTTATTTATAGCATTTTAATGATTTTAACTTCTTCTTTCCCATCAGTTTCCTAGTTTTTCTTTGCCATTGAATTGTAAATAACAAAATGCAAAACCTAAAAATTACTGAAAATATCAACTACATACAAATTAAAGAAAACGAAAACCCAATTTTGATGGCCGGTTTTTCATAGCATTTTAATGTTTTAAAACTTATGTTTTCAAGAAAGTTTACTCTTTTTCACATGAACTACAGTCCAGTAAAGTCAAAATAACAAAATTCAAAAGTTAAAAATTAACTAAAATTTCAGCCACAAATTAAAAAAAGTGGAAACCCAACTTTATTGGTCCTTTTTCATAGCACTTTATTTATTTTCAACTTTTTTTTTTCATGAAAGTCTCCTATTTTTCCATGATTAAGATCCCACTGAAATGTGAATAACAAAATACAAAACCTAAAACTTACAAAAAAAAATTCATCTACACAATAAGTAAAGCGGAAACCCGATTTTAAAGACTATTCATAGCATTTTAGTGATTATTTACACCTATTTCTACATAAGATTCCTCTTTTTCCATGATCTAGAACTCAGTGAAGTCGGAATAAAAAATTGAAAACCTAAAAATTATCCAAATTTTTTAATAAGAAAATTAAAAGAAAGACAAAACTCGAATTTGAAAGCCTGTTTTTCATCGCATTTTTATGATTTTTAACTTCTGCTTTCACGAAAGTTCCATCTTTTTCTATGATCTAAAGTCTTATTAAGGAGGAATAAATAATTTCAAAACTTTAAAAATACCAAAAATTTGACAAACAAATGAAAGAAAGCTGAAACCCGATTTTGAAGGCTCGTTTTTCATAACATTTTTATGATTTTTATCTTCTATTTACACAAAAGTTTCATCTTTTTCCAAAATCTAGAGTCTTTGAAGGCAGAAATCCAAAATTTAACCCACAAATTAAAGAAAGCAGAAACCTGACTTTGAATTCTCGTTTTCATTCCTGGCATTTTCATGATTTTTACTTTTGTTTTCACGAAAGTTTTCTTTTTTCTATGATCTAGAACCCCGTGATATCGGAATAAAAAAAATTAAAAACCTAAGAATTACCCATAATTTGACCCACAAATTAAAGAAAGGTGAAACCCGACTTTGAAAACCCGTTTTTCATAGCATTTTTATTATATTTTACTTATGTTTTCACAAAAGTTTCATCTTTTTCCATGATCTAGAGCCTTATTAAGTTGGAATAAAAAATTCAAAACTTTAAAAATACCCAAAATTAAACCCACAAATTAAATAAAGCTAAAACCTAACTTTGAAAGCCCGTTTTTCATAGCATTTTTATGATTTTTAACTTCTGTTTTCACGAAAGTTTTATCTTTTTCCATGATCTAGAGCCCTGTCAAGTCGGAAAAAAAATTCAAAATTTTAAAAATATTCAAAATTTGGCCTACAAATTAATGAAAGTTAAAACTCGACTTTGAAAGCTCGTTTTTCCTAGCATTTTTATGATTTTCATCTTTTGTTTTCACGAAAATTTCATCATTTTCCATAATCTAGAGCCCTGTCAAGTCGGAAATAAAAAAAAAAATTCAAAACTTTAAAAATATTCAAAATTTGGCCTACAAATTAAAGAAAGTTAAAACTCGACTTTGAAAGCTCGTTTTTCCTAGCATTTTTATGATTTTCATCTTTTGTTTTCACAAAAATTTCATCATTTTCCATGATCTAGATTCCTGTGAAGTCGGAGTAAAGAATTCAAAACTTTAAAAATACCTAAAATTTGACCCACAAATTAAATAAAGCTAAAACCCGACTTTTGATAACATTTTTATGACTTTTAACTTTTGTTCTCACGAAAGTTTTTTTTCCTATGATGTAGAGCCCTTGGAAGTCGGAATAATGAAATTCAAAACCTAAAAACTCCCCAAAATTTGACCCACAAATCCAATAAAGCTAAAACCCGACTTTGAAGGCTCGTTTTTTTATAGTAATTTTTTGAATTTTCACTTCCGTTTTCACGAAAGTTTCATCTTTTTCCATAATCTAAGGCCCTGTGAAGTCGGAATAACATAATCCAAAATCTTAAAAATACCCATTATTTGACCCGCAAATTAAACAAAGCTGAAATCTGACTCTCCTGCTGTGGCTTGTGTTGTGAAGTCTTGCTGCAGTTATGAGGTGTTGTGGTTGTGCTGTTATGCAGTGCTTTGTAGATCATTTCTTCAGGCTGCAGAACTGATATGGTGGTTTTTGTTTCTGCTGTTTTTTGCTTTTGGGGGCAGTTCTGAGTTTTGGTTTGTTTGTATTGTTCAAGTTTTGTGTTAGTCTTTTGTATAGATGAGTTTTTTTTGGACTACTTTGTGCAAGCTGAGTCAGTTTGCCTTAGTAGATCGTTAGGTCGTAATTATCTCTTTTTGGTAATAAAATCTCTTACATTTTACCAAAAAAAAAAAAAGTTGAAATCTGACTTTGAAGGCCCGTTATTCATAGCATTTTTATGATTTTTAAATTTTGTTTTACAAAAGTTTCCTTTTTATCCATGTTCTAGAGCCCTGTGAATTCGAAATACAAATATTCGAAACTTTAAAAATACCCAAAATTTGACCTACAAATTAAAGAAAACTGAAACTCGAATTTGAAGGTCCGTTTTCCATAGGATATTTATGATTTTTAACTTCTGGTTTTTCTTCTTTTTCCATAATATAGAGCCATGTGAAGTCGGATAAACAAAATTCAAATACTTAAAGATACCCAAAATTTGACCCACAAATTAAAGAAAGTTGAAACCCCGCCCGTTTTCATAGCATTTTTATGATTTTTAACTTATATTTTCACGAAAGTTTCATCTTTTTCAATAATCTAGAGCCCTATCAAGTCGAAATAACAAAATTCAAAACGTAAAAATTATCCAAAATTTGACCCACAAATTAAAGAAAGCTGAAACTCGATTTTCAAGGCTAGTTTTTCATAGCATTATTATAATTTTAAACTTCTGTTTTCACGAAAGTTTTTTCTTTTTCTCTAACTTAGAGCCCAGGAAAACCGGAATAACAAAATTCAAAACCTAAAAATTACCCAAAATTTGACACACAAATTAAATAAAGCTAAACCCCGACACATTGAAAGCTCGTTTTTCATAGCATTTTTATGATTTTTCACTTCTGTTTTTCCACAGAAGTTTCATCTTTTTCCTTGATATAGAGCCTTATAAAGTCGGAATAACAAAATTCAAAATCTTAAAATACTCAAAGTTTGACCCACAAATTAAATAAAGCTGAAAACCAAATTTGAAGGCCCGTTTTTCATAGCATTTTTATAATATATTTTTAACTTCTGTTTTAACGAAAGTTTCTTTTTTCCATGACCTAGAGCACTGTAATGTAGGATTAAAAAAAATTCAAAACTTTAAAAAAACCCAAAATTTGACCTACAAATTAAAGAAAGCTGAAACTCGACTTTAAAGGCCCGATTTTTTAATAAAAAAGGTATTTATAAATTAAGTTAATATAAATGATATTTTTTTAATAAATAATTACAAAGTAAATTTGAAAAGGTGATAGGTATTATGAAATAATTTTATTATTATTGTCATGTCTCAAAATAAATTATTAGTATAAAAACTTAAATATTTTCCTTAAAATCATATAGATAAAGTTAAATAAATTTATTACGTTAAAATTGAAGTTAAATAATTTCATTATGTAAATATTGAAGAAATTTTTTTTTTAACATATTTTATTCAAAGTAATAAATCATTCCATTAATTCATTATTTCTGAGTTTACATAGCATTAGGATCAAAGAGATAAACCAATATTACCAAAACAAATCAACAAGATTCGGCCCAAAGAGCCCATCAACTATTTCAAATTCAAAATCATTATAGCCGTTACTAATCTTTTAGCCATTATAAATTTATTACGTAAAAATTGAAGTTAAATTTAAACCGTTCAAAATAAATTTCAACCTTTTTAAATTAATTTCCCCTCTCTCCTTTTTCACTCATTATAGCCGTTACTATTCTTTCAACATTTTTCCAAAACAATCCACTCATTATAGACTTATAGCCGTTATAATTACATTACACATTATTTGTTTCTCTCTCAATTTCTCTGCTTTATTTCCTTTCTTTCTCTCTCTATATCTTTGTTTTCCTTTCTTTGTCTCTCCATTTCTCTGTTTCATTCCTTTCTTTCTCTCTATATATTTTTCTATTTCATTTCTTTCTTTCTCTTGCCATATTTCTCTGTTTCTCAAAGAAGCAAATTCATCGAAAGAATTACGCTGCAATTCACAGCGAATCAATTCCAGAAGGCACTCTTCTTTAACTTTTTTTTTTTTATTTTAATTTGATATTTTGATGTTAGCTTTCCCTTTAATCTCATGTTTTTTTTCGTTTTTTCTTTTTTTTTTTGGTCCAAATTTCAAAATCGAATTTATAATCTTCAATCTATGATGAGAGGTTTACAATTTTTCTGATTAATCATTGAAAATTATAGTAAATTAAAATCTTTCGGCTGAGGTTGCTAGTACTAATTAAAAAAATATCATGGTTTATGAATTATGATGTTATTTGACATAGATTTATGATAATCATTGTGATAAAATCAACTGTTTTTCAACAAAACCCAGATTTGTTTTTCGAAGTGGGGTTATCTAGGTTTTTGTTGATTTTAAAAATTTTCTCTTTGAATTTTCATAGTTACACTGCAATTCACGAAGAATCAACTCCAAAAGGTATTCTTCTTATTTATTTGTATAAAAACTTAAATATTTTCCTTAAAATCATATAGATAAAGTTAAAGAAAGATAATTTTTTTGGCATAAATAATTTCATTACATATTTTATTCAAAGTAAATAAATTATTCAAATTCAAAATTAAAAGTAAAATTAAACATTTGAAATTCAATTTCAACCTTTTTAAATTAATTTCTCCTCTCTCCTTTTTCACTCATTATAGCTGTACTAATTTTTCAGTATTTCTCCAGAACAATCCACTAATTATAGCCGTTATAATTACGTATTATTTTTCTGTCTTCCAATTTCTTTGCTTTACTTCCTTCCTTTCTCTCTCTATTTCTTTGTTTCTATCTCTATATTTCTCTATTTCATTTCTTTCTTTCTCTTACTATATTTCTATTTTTCTCAAAGAAGCAAATTCGAAGATCATAATTACACTGCAATTCACGAAAAATCAACTCCAAAAGGCATTCTTCTTTTTTATTAGTATAAAAACTTAAATATTTTGCTTAAAATCATATAAATAAAGTTAAATAAAGAAAATTTTTTTTGGGCATATATAATTTCATTACATATTTTATTCAAAGTAAATAAATTATTCCATTAATTCATTATTTCTAAGATGACATAAAATTAGTATCAAAGAGACAACAACAATATTACCAAAACAAACTAACAAGATTCGGGCCAAAAAGCCCAACAACTATTTCAAATTCAAAATCAAAAGTAAATTTCAATGGTTCAAATTAAAATTCAACCTTTTCAAATTAAACTTTTCCTCTCTCCTTATCACTCAAAATAACCGTTATTACATGCTTATAGCATCCCAAAAAAATATGGCCGTTATTATTTTTCAATATTTCTCTAGAAAAATCACTCATTATAGCCGTTATACTTCTTCTTTGTCTCTCTTAATTTCTCTGTTTTATTTCCTTTGTTTCTTTCTCTATTTGTCTGTTTATTTCTTTGTTTCTCTCTCAATTTCTCTGCTTTACTTCCTTTCGTTCTCTCTCCATTTCTTTGTTTCTCTCTCAATTTCTCTGCTTTACTTCCTTTCTTTCTCTCTCCATTTCTTTGTTTCCCTTTCTATATTTCTCTATTTCATTTCTTTCTTTCTCTTGCTATATTTCTCTTTTTCTCAAAGAAGCAAATTCGAAGATCATAATTACGCTGCAATTCACGAAGAATCAACTCCAAAAGGTATTCTTCTTTTTTATTAGTATAAAAACTTAAATATTTTGCTTAAAATCATATAAATAAAGTTAAATAAAGAAAATTTTTTTTGGGCATATATAATTTCATTACACATTTTATTCAAAGTAAATAAATTATTCCATTAATTCATTATTTCTAATATGACATAATATTAGTATCAAAGAGACAACAGCAATATTACCAAAACAAACTAACAAGATTTCTCTAGAAAAAAAATATGGCCCTCATTATTTTTTCAATATTTCTCTAAAAAAATCACTCATTATAGCCGTTATACTTGTTCTTTGTATCTCTCAGTTTCTCTGTTTTATTTCCTTTGTTTCTTTCTTTATTTCTCTGCTTTACTTCCTTTCTTTCTCTCTCTATATTTCTCTATTTCATTTCTTTCTTTCTCTTGCTATATATCTCTGTTTCTCAAAGAAGCAAATTCATCGAAAGAATTACGCTGCAAATTCTTCTTTAACTTTTTTTTTTAATTTTAATCTGATATTTTGATGTTTAGTATTTCCTTTAATCTCATGTTTTTTCGTTGTTTCTTTTTTTTTTTGGTCCAAATTTCAAAATCGAAGTTTATAATCTTCAATCGATGATGAGAGGTTTACATTTTTTCTGATTAATCAGTGAAAATTATAGTAAATTAAAATCTTTCGACTGAGATTGCTATTTGCTAGTATTAATTAAAAAAAATATCATGGTTTATGAATTATGATGTTATTTGACATAGATTTATGATAATCATTGTGATAAAATCAACTGTTTTTCAACAAAACCCAGATTCGTTCTTCGAAGTGGGGTTATCTGGGTTTTTGTTGATTTTAAAAATTTTGTGGTTGAATTTGACGAATATTTTCAGTGAAGTTTGTTTGTTTTGTTTTTTTGGGGTTTTTTGAATTCAGGTTACCAATTTTGAATTGGGGTTTTTGATAAAGTTTTGATTTTTAATTTAATGAATATTTTTGATTTTGAATTCAGTGAAGTCCGTTTGTTTGATTGTTTTTGGGGGTTCAATTTTGATTTGGGTTTTCAATAAAGTTCGTATTTTTTCGATTTGGGGTTATTGATTTTGATTTGGGGGTTTTTAATAAAGTTTTGATCTTATAATTTGATCATTGTTTTAAATAAACTTGGCTTGTTTGATTTTATTTTGTTTTTGTTTTTGTTTTTTTGAATTTTGCGAGAAGTTTGTTAATATGATTTATTCATTTGATTGTTTGAATTATCTGTTGTTGGATGAATAATGTTTGAGATGGTTATTGATTTGCAAGGTTATTCATTGGTACGGAATTTCTGACCGTTTACTATTACTCTGGTCTTTTTTTTCCAGAATTGCTTCTTCCTTTAAATTTTGTATTTTTTGTTTTTTTTTTTTTTCATTTTATTAAATATTGAATTTCATAATTATCCGATTGATTGATTGAATTTCATAATTTGATGAAATAGTTGTGCTTCAATCTGATTTGAAATAGTTGTGTGTTTATGCAACTATCTGAATATTAATGTTTTGTTATTGAACTCATTCTAACAACCTGATAAAGTATAACTGATATACTCTATGCCACTGCTTCATTATTATTTTTAATTTTAAAGTGGAAATTCAATCATTATATGGGTTTGTGTTTTAGAAAGATTTAATGACGTGGGCTTTACAATCTAATTGCTTAAATGGTTGTAATTATCATTATATTTATCAATGGCTACCATTTTACTATAAAGTATGAACATGCTATCTATGAGTGTATTGTTTCCTCACATGCTAGCTTATGTCTTATACTATAAACATTTTTGTTGTGCGTTGAAATTTGAATATGGGTGTTTTTTTTTGTTTTTATCTTTTCTTTTCGGTGTTTTGGGCTGATACAATATCTTCTTTGTTTCCTAGTTATTGTTTTTAAGAGAAGGGGTTGGTAAAGGAGAAAGGGTGGAGGGGGTAAGGGGAGAGAGATGAGGGGAGCGGCAAAGGGTAAAGGAGAGGTGAGAGTTGTTGGAGTATATATCCATTACTCCATTTATTTTGCTTCAAAAGAATAACAATTAATTTTGGAAAACATTAAAGTTGATTGCATAATATTTGTGAGTGATATTTTAACCATAATTACGTAATATTCTTGTCGTGATTTACGCTCCTATTTATGGACGTAATTAATTACATTCCTTTTCCTTGATGATATTTCTTTTTCTGCAAGTGGCATTACACTATAAATACCGTTCCTTTTTCCCTATTTAAGACACAAAAAATAAAACACCTTTTTCATCTTTTCTCTCAAAAATTCAAACACCTTTCTTGTGGCATTGATTGGTAGAGTTCTCAGTTCACTCTTTTGCGGTACACCGTTGGGGTGAAAGTCGTGTAACCCTAGGGATCGATTGCCAAGAGGCCGTGTGTACGAGTGCGGGGCAAATTCGACTTTAGGGCAGTGATATCTTGTCACGCCACGACATTCTTCTTAATTTCCAGATAAGTTTTTTCTATAGCTTATTAGTTATAAATCATAATCCCAACAAGAGTGAGAGCGGGGATGAGGGGAAGGAGAGGGGGGAGAGGGACGAGGGCGGAGTAAGGGCGAGGGGAGCAACGGGTGGGGATGGGTGAGTGAGGGGGAGAGGGCGAGCAAGGGGAGAGTGGGAGAGGGGGCGGGGTTGAGGGCGGGGGGGAGAGGGACGGACGAGGGGAAGTGGCGAGTGAGGGTGGGGTGAGGGGGGGTGTGGTGAGTGATGTAGAGCGCGGGAGGGCAAGGTGATTGAGGGGCGTGAGGGCGAGGGGAGCGGCGGGGGGTAGGGGGGGAGGGGTGACTAGGGGTCGGTGAGGATGCGTGAGGGGTGAGGGCGGGGTGTGAGGGTGAGGGGAGGGGGGTGCGGGGTGAAGGGGACGCGGGCAAAGGAGGGATGGTGAGGGGGGAGAGGGGACGAGGGAGCGAGGGTGCGGTGAGGGATGAGTGAGGGGTGGACCTAAGGTGCGGTGAGGGTGGTAACGGGTGAGGCGGGGTGACGGGTGAGGGTGGGGGCGAGGGTGAGGGGAGGGATGAGTGAGGATGGGGGTGAGTGAGGGGGGGCGGTGAAGCATGGAAGCGCGAGTTGGGGGGGGGAGGGGGTGAGGGCGAGGGGAGGGTTGTAGTGAGGGGGTGAGGGTGGGGGGATGGGGCGGTGACGGAATGAGGGGAGTGAGGGGGAGAGGAGGGTAGGAGGGTGGCGAGTGGTGGGTGGGGTGAGGGACGTCGGGAGGGGTGAGGGTGTGGGCGAGGGTGCGGGGGGAGGGATGAGTGAGGGTG